>MU194509.1:179-18862 GCA_016904865.1 Pissodes strobi
CAGTCTCCACTTAGGACCTTAAAACTGGAATATTTATGAAGAAGAATATAGATAAAGTGTCAGAAATACTAAGACACATGCTAAAAATAAAATAGTACGTAGGAAGAAAAACGAATAGATATGGTCAAGTACCATAAAGGACAAAGATGTGGCAGAAAAAGGAGCGGAATTCAAATTGAAAATTTTTGTTTAAAAACCGGACAAGTCCATTGTTTGATCAAAATGAGTTTGCTACGTCAGTATTACTTTTTCTTGCCTCACGATCATTTGGATCAAATGTCATTATGCCTTGAAATTGACTCATTCATAAACCAAAGCTAGAAAACCCCATATTTACGTACCGAACTCATTTTGGCCCGAAAATGAACTTGTCCAGCTTTTGCACCATAGTCTTCAATTGAATTTTGCGGTCCATAAATATCAGAAAAAAGTAGATCAAAATTGAGATGAGCAAATAAATTGACGGGTGATAATACAAAACACAAGAATGATGAAATAGACATAGTAGTACAAGTAGGTGTCAAGCACAGGTTTTAGATCAAGAGAAAATATCACTAGTGATCCCTAGTCCTCCTACCACACCGCTAGTCTTCCAACCTAATTTCACGTCACCATCCCTCCTACATAATTTCAATCCATTATCCTCCACTTAACTTCATGTCTTTATCCCCACCTAACTTCACACTACTGGCCCCCTACCCAACAAATTAGCTCCGCCCACTTCCCACTCTTATCCCCACCATTGACCTACTTTGGAACGAATAAAAAAACAGTCACACTATCTCAACGAATAGTATTAAGCTGTATCTGGTCATAGTAACTACTAAAGATGTTTCAGTGCAGTGATTGTAGTAAGAGTTTTACCCTAAAAACAAATATGTATCGACATAAAAGGATCCTTAACGACCATCCTGTTCTGATGTCCCTATCGTAAAGCAAAAAAGCGAAAAACAGATTTTCAGTTAAGTGATCAATCAGCAAAGAAACCTTAAACAAAGTGTATAGCACAGGTTCTAGATAAAAAAAAACCACTAGCGATCCCTAGTAAACAACAAAACAGACAGTAAAACAGCAAAACAGACAGTAAAACTGCAAAACAGATAGCAAATTTTTGCTGTCTGTTTTACTGCCTGTTTTACTGTCTGTTTTGCTGTTTTTGCTATTTGATTTGCTGTTTTTACTGTCTATCTTTGCTGCTTACTGGGGACCACTAGGGATCTTTTTTTGATCTAGAACCTGTGCTTTACACCTACTAGTACATGGTCGTAACAGAGATTTGACGCAAAAAGTTTCTATCAGACCATAATGTTTCAACCAATTTCTGAAAGGTGTTATCAACAGGAAGATTTGAATGGTAAGAATATCGGGATATAATATATTCTTAGATAAGCAGATAGATATAATATCAGACAGAAAAAGGAACTAGAAGGCATCATAATCGAACTACATCGAGAAGGAGCAACTATTGATTTGGAGATGAATTTCAAAAGACCAGGGTATACGACAATTATAGCCCAGCAAAAAAATCAAATTGCGGTGATAAATGGATGAACAGTACTGGAAATGCTGGAAAAATGTTTTAAATGGTAAAAATCTTACATAATACCTCAACACCAGAGAATTCAATCAGTGTGTGCATCCAGTCTCCACTTGCGATGCTCAAACTACTATATCTATAAAGAGCGAAGTAAAATACAAAGACAAATGCTTGAAAATAAAATGACGGACAAGAAGTCAAAGCAGAAAAAGTAGCGGAAATCACATTGAAGATTGCGGTCCATAATGTAAAAAACAGATAAAAGTTGAAATAAACAATAAACTTATCATAATACAGATAAGGATGACGATAGCTCATGACAACTAGAAAAACAAAGCAGAAGAAAGGGAAGGATGCCTACAATCAACAATAGATAATATATAATATATAAAGAGACAGAGAAATAGAGTGTGAGAAAGGGATTGTATTTTACGTCACCAGTACAAGTGAGAAACAAATGTCATATCATTCATATCTCCAGAATAGCTGCTAATATTTTCCAGAGCGGTTGATCAATTTTGGTGATGAATTAATAACAAAAAGAGCACTTAGATAAGGTCCTGCTATGTAAATTAAGGTCTCGCGTCTAGTTGCCATTTTGTCATTTTTAGTTTATAAAATTATATTTAATTCGTCCAAGTCTGGAAACGATGTGTTGATTGGTATGGAAATTAACATGGGTGACTGTTGTCCTTTATTTAGACAGTAATAGTTCTGACAACAAACATGAATTGCTTTTGATAGTAGATTAAATAATAGCTCTTTTTGAAATATTTGGGGCTTATGTAAAAAGTACAATCTTTATTATTGAACTGACCTTACTTGATATCATCATAGTAAACTTATTACCTGCAAATGAGACCTGAATGAAATACAGGCAGGTCAAAATATTGAATTCTGTCTGATATAGGCAATGTTTACAAAAAAAACGGATTTCATATATAGGTCCAGCATCATTTAAAACTTCCATATTCCAAATATTATGAAAAGATGAATGAGATTTAAATTTCAAGACTTTGGTCCCTTTTTTATCCACATATTTATAAAAATATACTATATTTAGTGGTGGTGTGGGCCTTTGCCTATCGACAAGCCGAAAATCTGAATATCAAATGTGGACAGACTTCGATCTGATAGAAGGATTGTGCATTGCTAAAATGTTTTGGGCATAATTCTGAGTGAAGGACATAGAAATAAAAATTTTTAAACAAATATTTAATGTCTGAATTTAAATAAAAAATAAAGTTTTAATTAAAATTGTGCAAGATACAATCATTAAATTATATTACATCTCTTTTAAGAATCCATTAATTGTGTGGTTTATCCAACCCAAGCTATTTAACACATAATTTTTTTTCTACCAAATGAACATCTGGATGTTTATCTTTCTGCAACTCTTCTCCATAAAATCCTTTTTCAATTTATATGTCTTTTTCGTAGGATTTGTAAGTTTAACTTATTTTATGTGAAATATTTCATTTGACCAATTCGGTGAGTAAAAATGCAAAATGCAAAATGCTTCACGCTACTTACTTATCCGCTCGTAATCACCCACACTATACCTTGGCACCTTTGGATTTATTGTTTTTGTGTGAGTAAAAGATAATCTTAAAATTTCATTTTCATTATTCTTCATTTGGCTTTTTGCCAGTTGTAATAGCCTTAAATCTTAGAGGAAAATGTTTGTTACCAAGTTGGTCTTAACTCATCTTAACTTGTCTTGACTCAACTAACAATTGTATCTTATGACTACAAAAGAAACTTCTGGGGCTCTTTGGTAAGGCGGTTAGGTTCCCTTGCGTAATTAAGTGAACACTCTCGAATTTGTTTCATAAAATTTAATATATAGGAGCTTTCGAAAAACGTTCAATCCGAATATGATTTTTTTAAGCTTATAATTGTTTGTTGGTCTATTTTATTTAATATAACCCACGTCTACGGTGAATATTAAATTGAATTAGGAGGCATTTGTCACAATTTTCTATACCTATAGAAAGCATTACTGTATGTAACTAGTTACGAAAAGTAAAGTTTTGTGCAACTGGTTTCATCAAGTTCTACAAGGTATTTTTTGAAGATTTTGACAAGATCGTTGAATTTTCAAAATGTTCTTAACTGGTTATATAAATAGCCGTGATCAGAAAAAATTATAAAATATGATGCTTGAAAACATTAAGGCTCTCTTCTTGAAGCATAAAATAAAATTGACAATTTCGATCTCATTTTCTAATCTTCCACACTTATTTTACCCCAAGTTAGAATATTAGCAAACAATTTCCCTGAACTGTGGCACGTTGACGGCACCGCCGGAGTAAATCAATAAAGAAGGAATTTCAGCCATAGTCGCGCTAACCGATAACCAAAGTTATTTAACTTTTAACGTTACATCTAAAGCTAGTTGACTAAAACTCAATTTACATCACAATGAGGCTAGAAACGATGCCGATGTTTTCTTTTTCTAACTTTGATGTATCGTTATGAGAAATAATGTAATTTGTGGGCTTAGTGTAGATTGTATTGCAAATACGACTTTGACTATAAATATTTTAGTAAGATTGTTGATACTTAAATTCTTCGGACCTGTTATTTAGATAACAAAAATAATTGCAAATAATTTTGTAAATAATTCTTTATTTTATCAACGTTATTGAACAACTTTAGATTTTGTCAATATTTCATCGATTTTATATAACATATTGAGATTTTAATTTGTGAGTTAACTGTTATTCTTTCCTTCCAATTTCTACTTTTTCCAATTTCTACTTTTCAAGCTGAATAATTTAGTAATAAGAGACTAGCTGTTGAAATATTAGACACAACTCGTACGAGCCAGAAATTATGCTTAACTTTTCTGATGTGGATGTAATTACCAACATCGAAATTTCACTTTTTAAAATTTCAATGTCTACCTCCTTTACATATCTTAAAATTTGTGTTAGTCTAAACTTATTTAATTCCACGAGAATTAACCAGAAATATATTTTAGACAGTTTTTTACATGTGACCTATATTAAGTGCCCGGCATGTTCCCATTAACCTCCTTACATTTCTCGTAAATCCTTTTCCGGAGTTTCAATAGCTTTGTAATTGCTTCGTTCTCATGTTCGTTTAAATTTCTTAACTCTTCTGCAATTTCATCGTTATTGTTGCTTTTTTATGTATATACTGAATTAAAAAAAAAACAGGTCATCAAAAAAATCGGCATAAAGCACTTTTTAAACCCATTTTAGAACTGCTGTTTATTTTTTAAAAACTTTTTTATTGCGGTTCGCAGAATAGCTTGACATGCTATTCATTTGGTTTGCAATGAAACTATGAGGCTAGCGTCCTCTTCTGCTCTAAGTACATTTTTTAATTACAAATTGTTAAATTAATGCTCACCTTCATTCAATCATCTATTAATCATGATTTTACATGCGCAGTTACATGCATGCTCAGTGATCTCGCATGGCAATTCATTCTATCAATATTATTATTCCTTAAAACTTTTTGAACCGGCAGATTTTACGTTTATGATTTAATCTCTATATTTAGGATTCAGAAACCAAAACTTTGTTATTGAACTGATTATTATTATTAATGATAATTAATAACTAGTTTGGGTGACAAATCGAAGTGCAGGAATTAATATAATAAATATTCCTGGATCTGCAGTTGTGCAGAAAAATTTTTTTTTTAGAAACGTTGGTTCAAAAAAAAAAGGTTATCAAGAGTGATGCTGTCAGTTTTTGACTTTCGAACAGATTGTGCTATTGAAAAATATATAAACAACACTTTTTGTTTTATTTCGCCTTTATTATTCTTCTTCTTCAGCCTTCTTCCATCCGTTTTTGGGCATAGGCCTCTCCGTGTCTCTTCCACTTCTGTCAGTCTTGTGCTATCCAGAACCTGCTTCGACCTACTTCTACCTTGATATCATCTATCCAGCGCCTTTGTGGCCTACCTCTACTTCTCGTTGTTTCTCTGGATCGCCAAAGTACAACCCTGATGGTCAATTTTTCACTATTCTGGCGTGCAACATGTCCTACCCAGCTCCACTTTAATTCGGCCACTCGTAATATTACGTGTGTAACTCTGGTCCTTCTTCTAATTTCTTGATTTCTCATTCTATCTGTAAGAGAAATCCCCAACATAGCACGTTCTATAGCTCTCTGAGCCCCCCTCAAGCGATCAGCACTCGGTCGAGTCAGTGTTGTTGTTTCCAATCCATACGTTATCACCGGCAAAATGCATTTATCATAGACCTCTCGTTTCAGGTTCATTGGGATGTCAGTGTTCTCCAGTATGGGTTTAAGTTTACTGAAAGCTGCCCACGTGAGTCTCACTCGTCTAGTTATCACCGCTGTTTGATTTTATTTCCCTAGTTTGATTGTATGACCTAGATAAACGTATTCTTTAACATTCTCAACTACCTGATTGCCTATGTTGATATGAGCATTGTCGGGGTTTATTCATTTGTTCATTGTCAGCTCTATACTTTTAGAAGCTTCCTTCAATTGATGCAACCTTTCTGTTAGTTTACATAAGTTGCTGGAAATGATGACGATGTCATCTGCGAAGCGTAGATTATTTAGAAATTATCCATCGATCTTTATTCCCTTTTGTTCCCACTGAAGATTTTTGAAGACGTCTTCTAGAGCCAAAGTGAATAACTCTGGCGATATTGTATCCCCTTGACGTACTCCTCGATTTAATTTGGTTTTCTCTGTTATATATTTTTTCTAATAGCACTATACCTAGAATCTCTTCTGGCGTTGTTGAGGGCATTTAAAAAGGACCATGTTTCTATAGAATCAAATGCCTTTTGGAAATCAACAAATGCATGGTATATGGGAATATTTTATTCTGTTGTTTTTTCTATTAGGGTTCGCAATGTTTGTAGATGGTCAGTTGTGCTGTATTCTCTTCGAAACCCGGCTTGCTTCACTGGTTGATAGAAATCTAGTTTTCTTGAAAGACGGATGATGAGTATTTTACTTAAAAGTTTATAGAGGTGTGACCGTAAGCTGATAGGACGGTAGTTTTGGAGATTTATATTATCCCCTTTCTTGAACAAAAGCACAACTTCTGCATTATACCAAGGATTCGGTATTCTACCATCCTGTAGACATTTGTTGAACAGAGTCTGTAGGGTTTTCTCTATCTTACGTCCTCCAAATTTCAACATTTCTACTGTAACATTGTCTTCTCCCGGGCATTTACCGTTCTTCATCATGCGTAGAGCTGTTCTTATTTCCTCCAGGGATATTTCTGGAAGGTCTTCTGAGCCCACACTTGTTACTGTTACCCGATTACAGTCAGCTTCCGCAGCAGGTATCCCAGATGAATACAACTCCCTGTAGAATTCTTCAATGACTTGTGGAATTTGTTGAGGGTCTGATGCAACTATACCGTTTTTGTTTTTTATATTTGTAATTATTTGCTTTCCACTGGACAGTCTTGACTTGAGAACTTTGATGTTTTTTTTTTTTCGATGATGTCTCGTATGACTCTGGTTCTGTGTGATCTCACATCTCTAAGGATGGCTTTCTTTACAGAATTGTTAAGTAATTTGGGCTCTCGTCTTTGTTTTGTCATTTGCATGGTGGTTGTGCTAAGTTTGGAATTTCCTGTTTTTTAAGTTTTTGAGCAGATCTTCTTAGCTGCTGTTTTTATATATGTTATCAATTTTTCATTGAGTTGATTTATATTCATATTATTTTCGAGAACTTCATCTGATGGTAAATGTCTTGCTAGTTCTTTTTGGAATTCCTCCTGACTCGCTTCCAGTTCTTCACTTGTTGGAAATCTAGGTTGCTTGATTAACTTATTTCTTTCGACTTTGGTATCAATGTTAAAACATGCCCGGATCATTCTGTGGTCGCTTCCGACTCTATTTAAAACTAAGACGTCTTTGCAGCATTTACGATTGGTTGAAATAATGTAATCAATCTAATTTCTTGTTAAATTGTCTGGGCTTCCCCACGTCCATTTGCGTTGGGGTGGCTTCTTGACAAATGTGTTTTTCCTCTCCACTAGTTCATAGCTTCCGACAAACCCTGTGTCGTCTTAGTTTCTTTTCCCCACTTTTGCAATCCCCTATTACCACTACGAAGTGTGACTTTTCCATGCTTTTTGCGGTAGATTTATTCTTAATTCTTCTGTTAACTAAAAATCCAACGCCAACCAAATGGTGGTCTGTGTCGTCGTTTTTCTGATATAGTAAGTGACCAGATTTTAAGATCGTTATTTTCTCTCCAGGTAGGCGCGTTTCGGATAATCCAATGATATCCCATTTGATGGAATTTATTTCCTTTTCCAGTTCTTCAAGATGCTCTTCTATTCTCATCGTGCGTGTATTATAGGTCGCAATAAGGATGTTTTTGTGTTTGGTTTTTAATTCCCTAGCCGAATGTTTGCCCTCCCCAGAATCCGTAGGGCTGACTGATAAGACAATGTGAGATTCTGAGTTGATCACTCTACTCCCTGGGGTAATAAAGGTTTATGATTTGACATTTCTGGTTTGGCTTGATTTTTGACCATACTTCACCACGCTGACCAGTTGCGGGTTGATGAAGTGATTAGGGATAATGAGGGGTAAGGATGGGTTTGACAGGAAAATGGGTGATGGGAAAATGATTTTCCCCATATGGTGCATGGAGATAGACCATGGCTAGCGTGGGCAGGGGCGCGTCCCTGAAGTAGGCCTATAAGTCCCTTTTCACCATCCCCGATCCGCCCTCCCCTACCTGGCTACTTCCAACACCCGGCCCGCACTGAAACGGCCCGTCACCTTGATAAAGGTGAGGACGTCCTCCCAGTCCAGATCCTTTAGATCTTCCCGAGCAAGTGTTGGTGCTCCGAGTATCTTCCTCCTTAGGCGACTCTACCTATCACAAATTCCTATATAGTGGTGTGAGGACTCCTCCCCTGTCCCGCACTTCGGGCAGAGTGGGCTGTCCCTCACGCCGATAAGGTGTAGATTCCTGTTTAGGCTTCCATGCCTAGTCAGAATACTTACCAAGTTCCTGATGTCCTCTCGGCTCTTTTTTAGCAGTCGCTTTGCTCTAGATCCGTCAGGATTTAGAATCATTTCCTTGGTTTGTCTGCAACCTTCTTTTCCTCTCCAATTGTGCTTTGTCTTGTTCCAGGCTCTGTTAGTTAGTTCCTGAGAGATTCGCCTTTTACTTAAGCCCAGACCAGGTTCTGGACCGACGAGGTGACTCATTGAGCCTTGTCTTGCCAATTCATCGGCCCGTTCGTTGCCCTCGATGCCACTGTGCCCTGGAACCCATCTGAGTCTTACTTCCTTGCGCACAGCCAATATATCTAGGGCGTCTCTACATTCCTGAACTAGCTTACAGCTTGCCCTGGGTCTTTGGATCGCCCTGAGAGCGGCTTGACTGTCCGAGTAAATATATATACTCTCTACACCTTCTGTTACCTCCGCCTTGGTTGCTACTTTCAAAATAGCAAACAGCCCCCAGCGAAGTGCTTTCACCTGATTTAGTGTGGTCTAGGTATACACCGGCTCCGGATGACTGTGTATTAGCCATCCATGAGCCGTCAGTGTACCATGCGTGTATGCCGCTCGGCGTACGTACCTGGCCTGACAGCCACTCTTCCCTTGATGGAAATTCCACTTGGAATTTTCTCCCCAGTCTTAATTGCCTGACTCCATACCGCCGCCGCGCTCCACTCGATCGACATCCATCAATCAGAATGCCGCCATCACCCCTTAACCGCGCCCGCTCCGCCATGCCTATTCCAAAGATACGTAGCCTATAAAATTTACTCGTTACATTCGGCCATCCTGCAACAATTAATACCCTCATTAATTTAACTCTCCGGTAAATCAACCAGATCTTGTCGATCAGTGCATTCGCCATAACACCAAATCGCCTACCTTAAATTTTTCACCTGCGGTTGCAACCCTAGGCCTTTTAGTGAATATTACCTTTATTTTACGCGGGTACCTTTGACACCTTTTCACTCACCTTTTGCCGTCTCAAAGGAGTTTGGACCTTAAATCGCCATGGGTCTCGCCTTCCGTCAATTTGCCATTTGCACCTCACCAGTCAGACTCGCATGCACGCTATCCATCACCATGTGTAGAGATCAGCTGGGCCTGGGAGAACTCACTTTGATTTGTGGCATGATTAAGGCCCCACAAAATGTCAAGTAGTCCTTAATACCAATGAACCTCAGATGTTGCTCTAGCCTCTGTCGCATTTAACAAAGTGCGATTCTGCCTTTAAACCTGACCATTAATTGCATTCAACACATTTTTTACACCTCGCCTCGTCAAAATGTCAGAAAACGCCTTGCGCGTAAACGCCAGCCCGCGGTCGGAAATCATACGGCTTGTGTATCCAAATTCGCCAAACGCCTCTATCAATTTGAGAATCGCCTCAGAACGCCACAAAGACTTCCTCGCCCTTTCAATTCCACGATACCGGTTGATGGACGCCGTTACCTGTCAAAAGAGTAAAGAAAGCCAATATACATACAGGGGAGTAGCAACTAATGTCCTTGCATTCGCCTGTAAATTGAGAGGTAGACCGTCAATCCGACACGAAAGCGCCTTTGTGCCTGAAGACTCATATCTTTCGATCAACGCCATTTTATCATGATAATAGTGGGTAATGCTTTCGCCGTCCAATTTAACCCTCGCCATCATTTCCTTGAGCAGCTAAGCAGAATGATGCACCCTAGGAAACGTCTTCCCAAGAGCCGCCTTCCAGTCTTCCCATAAGACGTCAGACTTATCGAGCCGATGAAACCAGCCCCTTGTTGGGCGTTGCAATTTCGCCTGCATAAAATACGGTGTCTCATAGTTCCATAGCTATGAATATGGCTATGGAACCAAACTAACCCAACTGATCAATTTTGTTCAGCCATCTGACTACGTCACACACCCGGCTGTCAGGATCGAAAGGGGGGACGGGCGTTATCGCCTAATAAGACTAAATCATCTCTGCAGTTTTTCGCAAATGTTAATATTACTTTAACATACATGAGTCGCTAAATTCATCTGAACTTGTTTTTTAAGAAACGTGCTACTATTCACTAAATAAGAATACTAGAAGTCTGACCATGGAAATTGATAGGCAGTGACATATTGCTTACGGCAAAAATCCTACTTTAATGGTTTTTTGAAAAACTTTCTAAGATGTAGTTGCTTTCGGAACCCCCTAAGGGTTTTGGTTTGAAATTTACGTAGATTTACTGTAGTTTAGATATAATAGGAAAATAAAATTTTGTTCGGTGGGTATAAAAATACGCCATAGCTTAAGTGTTTTATATCTAATTTATTATTTTTTTAAGAACTAACCTTATACAACCTCATCTTCCTATATAACAAAATGGTGTTTAATTATTTTAATTAATTAGTTGGGCGCTACTTTGTAACTAATTAGTGTTGCCCACTTTGTGATGAATTTCTAGCTCAGTCGTACTTATAACTTATTATTTCGCTCATTCACCAATTTGTAAGGATAGAGCATAAGTTGATTTAGTTAGTTTATTTGAAAGCGTGGATTGAACAATTTCCCTTGGTGGCCTAATATTTATATGGCGCCACTTGCGATAAATCAAAAAAGGTAAATTAAAAACAACTATATATTAACTATATGGTTAAATTACAATTTATGTTGCCATGTGCACTGCAGTTATGAACATAAGATGAAAATTGACTTAAAATTAGATTACAAATGCAATCAAATACAATAATTGATTACTGAGAATTTAGTTAACAAAAATGGTAAAAATGAGAATTGACTTAAAATTAGATTATAAATGCAATCAAATGCAATTGATCATTGAGAATTTGATTTACCAAAATGATGAAATTGAAATTAGCTTTGGTGTTTGACAAATTTAAAATAAATAAAATCTAGGTCTTTGCAATTTTTTCATATAAGTAACGCGTTACCTACGTTCCCAACTATTCTTGTATTATCCGCAAACCGCGTGATCGTCTGGGACCTCCTCTGGAAACTCAAATGCCTGTACCTAAGCTTTCTAGCTATAGGCGTATCCAGGGCTTACCAGTCATTCCAGGAATGGTTCCCAGTTGTCCGCACGTGCCTGCTATCGGATCGACTATCACCACAATGATCTGTGTGACTGTTGTCTTGTAGGAACGTTGAACGTTTACATGAAAAAAAGAATTGGGTGTCTTAGACCGGTGTACACAGCTAATTATAATTATACAAAAGAGTATCCTATGGACCTCAGTTTGATGTACAAGGTTTTAACCAACAACTTGAAAATTCACTGGTTACATAATCAGAACTTAAATTACCATTTAAGTTCAGCAAAAATTATAGATAATTATGATTAAATGACACTATGAACAATTACTGCTACTCAAGGTATTTCTTTTCTTTAATTAGAAATATGAAATTTAAAAGAAATAATGATTGAAATTAGAAATTTAAAAGAAAGTTATTAAACTTGTCCAACAGTGGCTTTCGGCAACTTCAAATAGAAAATCACTAGACTTTAATAAAAAAAAGAAGAACGAGGTATAACCTCTCTTAAACAAGTCTAATGACTCCAAATAGGTAACTTAATTTATTAAGATGGCCCTTGGCACATAAACAATAATTGGACGTAAATTACGTCTCAATTAATCAAAGATAAAGATAAAGATAAGATAATTACTATCTCGCTTTGAGATAGGAACTATGTTTATAGATAAAGAAAAAATCAACCAGGTAATTTTACACGTGCTTAACCTCTTTAATAAGCAAAGCAATATAGATACATCATGGATCAAACGTTGACACGATAAGCAATAATAATTATAGTTTAAAGCAACAAATAATCTGAAAAAGTAATGAAATAAGTCTGAAAAGCGAAAAATTTACTATAACTAACAATATTGCTACGAAAAACCCAGAGAAATTCTACTATAAATTCAATTTACTACCTTCTACAAGAAAAGATAAAATCTGCTCTGCGAATCTTCCCAACAATATCGTCAAATCTAAATGAAAATATCTAAATAATGTGTGTGACCGTTTAAAAGGATGAAATAATTCCGCTCTCGACAAATTTGGATTAAACCATTATCAAATTGCACGAATTTGACCAATAAGAAACGCAACTATTCACCAAAAAAATCGGTATTTAACCTTAAGGTCACCAAAAAATTTAGAATTGTTGAAATCACAATTACTTAAAAATGCAATACAAAAGCCAAATATATCTAACTGAATTGGAAACAATTTTTAATTATAAATTTAAAGTATGAAAGGATTATTGAAAAATATGCAGAATGAATAAGATATTTTAAGATCAAAAATTACTAGGACTCACCGTGCCGACGTTTTAACACAAGATGAGACGGAATTTTTCAAAACTGTATATATTCTACCCATTTAAAATTCAACGTTTTTTTTTCATTGGCCAGTTCAAAACACGTGACAACCGTTGTAAGAAATACGGCGTCAAGCTAAGCAAGCATTCAAGCATTGCCTATCAATATACTAAAATTCAACTGCCTATCAATGTACTAAACATTGAAAACCATTGACAAATAGGCAGAATAAATGGAGCGGAATAGACAAATATTTCATAACATTATATTTAACATATATTCCGTTACACCTAAAAGTCAGTTTTCCTGCATAGTCCCCCATCTTCTTCTCCTCCTTCTTCATCATCACTATTTCCATTTTCTACTGCCTTTCCAAATCTTGTTACAATGTTTTTGTAAGGCATAGGATTTTCCCTTTCAGCTTTTTTGGACATTCACTTCCAACTAAGTTTAATTCTATCTCTTTTGGATTTTTATTACAAATTTGTTTACCTTTCTTGAAAACTCCTAAAATCAGTATGGTTCTTTTTTTAACTTCTACTTAGAATGATTCTTTTGCAGGAATTAATTTTAATAATTGAAGAAGAGAGCACCGACATGTCAGTATTATAATCCAAACATATTTGGAAAGTTATTAAACGCTATTGTACATCTGGAAACCTTGGAGAGTATGGATGTACATACTTGTATTTATTTCGAATTCCAAGTTTCTTAATTTTCGAGCATATAGATACGATAATCTTAAACTTATAAAGAAAAATATAATGAAGCCTAACCCTAATGGATGTTGCTTTTTAGGGGGAGAGAATCCGCACTACGCCGACTACGATAGCGGCACCGGAAGTAATGGGAAAACCGCCAAGGGGGAGCCGCCAAACGCCATCAACATCTTAAACAGCGTCCTGCTGCGAAAATCCGTTATATCGAAACTGAGCCGCTACGATTTGCTGCTGGGAGTCGTCAAGGCGGAAGCTTATTTCGCCTTCAATGGGGAAGATGTACAGGTAAGGATAATGTAAATGAGCTTATGAGAGTATTGCCACAACGTTATCCTGGCTAAACTTAAAACTTTAGAATTCCTGGATTTTTATGTGTTTTGTATTTTTACATTTTGTACAATTAATATGTTAGAACAAATTCTAGACCGTAATTTAGAGAAGTTGATGGGTAGTATTGAAAGGCCTGGAGCGCTTCGGGTATTTCAAAAAACTTTGGATATTAATATGAATGTCTGGGAAGAGGCTGAATTTGTAGCACATTTTAGAACTTCCAGACTTTGAGATACTTCTAAATTGATAACAGGGACGTATTTTTCAGAAATATTCTAATACATTTAATGAATTTTAAGATAGAAGCAGGGCATGTTTGCACATAGATATCCAAATAGTGAGCAGCCTTTGTTTATTTTTAAAGATGGGCATCATAATGTTTTTGGGCACTTTTATGGATCATTAATATGAGCACAATTGAGCAACAAGTAAAAGGCAATATACAAAAAACATCGATTTTCCCGCACATCTTAAATTCCCAACGCGGGCGAGAAAATCAGATTGTTGCCATCAATGAGGATATAAACACTATCGTGGAATGGGGTGAGGAAAACAATGTCCAGTTTAACGCAAGAAAGACTCAAGCAGCTGTCTTCTCAAAAAAAAAGCAAACACCATAGGACCTGACTTATCAATAACAGGACAAATACTGACTCTGGCCTCATCCATAACTTTGCCGGGCATCAACGCAGAAAACAACATGTCTTGGTGTAATCACGTCAGCAAAATCGCTAAGGCAGCAGCACAAAAGCTAGGAGCAATGTATAGAGCCAAAAAGTTGTATACACCTCATCAGCATATACTGCTCAATAAGGTCCAGATAAGACCATCTCTGGAATACTTTTCCCATGTGTGGAACTCGGCACCCAAACACTTGCTCAAGATATTGGATTCAATACAGAGCAGGACTCCATACAGTCCGTCGTGTGGATGACCCAGAGTTGGCTAAAGACCTTGATAGCCTTGAAGATCGAAGAAAAGTGGCGAACACATCTCTTTACTATCGATACTACTCTCCGGAAGGTGTTCGAACGAGCTGCTGCTTGTAATTCTGCCCAGAGTTGTGCCAAACAGAACCACCCGTCAAACACAAGCTGCCCATCAACCTACCATTCAAATACGAACACCTAGGACGTCGGCGTCGCTGTTGCGGGATTCATTTGTCTGGAGGACTGCCTCGCTCTGGAATGGACTTCCGAGTAATGTCTTTCCCAAAAATTACAACCTACAACGCTTCAAGTCCAACGTCCACAGTCTTCTGCGAACACGCACTGCTCGTTGAGTGGCATGGGATTCTCCTTTAGTATGTGTGCCGAATAAATTTCCCCTTTAAAACTACCCTAACACATGTATCAAATCATGAACAAACCGATTGAACAGCAAAGAAACACCACCATAGATGCTCTGAATCTATATAGAAAGGAAATCTGGCGACTATACAACAGAACATCGCTGCAACCCTTGATGTGCCAACAATAACAATCATAATCTATTCAAGTCCATGTAGACATCGTTTTTCTCCACTATATAAGATTGATCAATCGTGGTCAGTGATAAACCTCAATAAATATATAAAATGAATATAAATAAATAAATATATAATCCAGGATGACGTGTATACACGAACTTATCCAAGGCCTCCGACAAGGTAAATTTTAGTATCTTCCCACTGGAGAATATGCACATTTTAAGGTGGAGAAGTAATAAGCCCTTCTAGTGGATTCAAGCGCTTAGGAAAATAATGCTTCGTGAATTTCAGCTGAAATTTTTAAAAATTGCATTTTCATGGGGCGTTTAGCCTTGCATCACGTTTTTCTTATTGAAATTAAAAGTAAAGATTTTTAATTAAAATCAAACCTAGCACCGGAGAGTCGTGTTAGAAATGCGCGGCCCTGGCGGTGGTGTCGTAGAGCGCCACCAGTTTCTCCCAACTAAACTGAAAAAGCTCCGCTGGTGTTGTGCAGGGTGGCTAGGCACGCTTATTAAATCAAACGAACTCAATCTTAACTTAACAAGAAAACACAAGCTATAATTTAAGAAACAATCTATTTGCTACTAAGTTTTTTTTAACATCAATACTACAGTTATATGGCAAGTTAAACACAAAAGAATGTCAAATGACTATTAAATTAACTAATAAAATGGTGATTGTACGGAGACCAATTCTGTTGTTAACACTCAGTACTGTATGCCTTACAACTAAATGCGCTAAACACTACAATCCGAAGTGACCACTTTGATTTTACCTAAGCTAATTACATATGTGTATACGTGCGCTAGTAGCTGCACCAATTATAAGTATAGCAATAATAGCCACGATAATTAAATCAACTGACCCGGTGAATGAATAAAAAAAGAATAAAATTATTGAAACTTTCTCAAAGCTCGACTGTCAATGCTTGATTTATATTAAAAAAAGGAAAATTAAGAGCCATTATATTAATCGGTCAGATAAACAAGTGAATATATACAAAATTAAATTAATGAGAGCGATATTAGAGCTTGGCGGTCAATGCTTGATTTATATTAAAGGAATAAGAGCGATTATATCAGTCGGACAGAAAAATAAATGAATAAATAAACTTAAGCTCCTGTACGATACCCCTTAGATCCGTCGAACTCTGGTGGAGGTGCCGGGCACCTGTTGGTACTGCTATGGCGCTCGACGGCCCCGAGGGTGAAACTAGCCGAGGAGACGATAGCCCCCGATTCTCCCGCACGGCTTGTAGTCGTGCGATAAAATCGGCTGTCATACACGGCTACAGCCCGGAGATATGATTTGTAACCTGGTGATGGAACTGGCCCGGAGTTAGGACTTGTGGCCACGTAATAGAACTGGTAGTCCGATAGCAGAACTGGTAGCCCAATAATTGAACCCTGCAATAACCCAATACACATTAGACAAAGCCCCCTTTCTTTAATGAAAGGAACTATAACTTCCCCTTGCATAAATATATTTTCTTTATAAAACAAATTCCCCCCAAAAATTATCAATGGACTTTCAATGACCATCAGTAAATAAAGGAAATACAGACAACTTGAATATAAAAAAGATAGGTATGAATCACCCCTAAGAGAAAATATATACTTCCCCATATCATCAAGTCACATTAAAATAAAAATTCAGATTTGATAAAATGAAGTAGATAAGATAACCCATGGAATACAAATGGTGGACAATGTACAAAAAAAAGGTTAACACAGATAAGGCAATTAAATCGCTAATTTAAGCACAAAAACTGTAGCAATAATTACCTCGCTCGTATGTGAGGGTTGCTATAAAGTCGACGGTCTCGGTCTTATAGGACGAATTTGGAAAGCCTCTAGAAATAAGGGAAAAGACGATTAGCGTCATGGCGTCGTCCGCGTGCTTCACAAGCAATAGGGAAAAAATTAATTCCAAAGAAAATGCTTACCTAGTGCAGAAGTTAAATCTCGATAAATCGGTCGTGTCAAAACACTAACAGAAACCAACACAATATATCCCCAAAGAAAGGGTAGTATTAAATCACAATACTAAATGTTGAGTATCGATGACTGCGCTACAGCAAATCTTCTTTTCGCCTTGAAGAGTATTCTTAGAAGGACTCTCTATTCGTTTCAGTTCATTTGCATTTCTTCTTTCACGAGATTAAAAACTACGTCAGATCAGCAAGAAGTGATGGGCTGAAGCATGCCAAGTGATAAAAGCGATAAAAGGAATAATTCTAAGATATTAAACGACGAGTTCTCGTTTATTAGGATGGTAAAACGACGGCGGGAGCCACGATTAATGCGCTGAAATTACATTGTTCAAGAAATACTAGAAAATGTTCCCAAACGAAGTGATAAAATTTTAAGAATCGAAATCGACAGCGGCAATGATGGGAAATAGCCTATTCCTACTACCCAATGTTGCCAACAGAATATTACAAAAGTTACAACCGAAAATTGCTAGTGCAGGCCGCGTGGAAAAAGTAAAACAGAGGTCCCAAAAAGATCTCAGAAATGATCAGCCGGTGATTGGAATTAAGCAACCAAAAAGTTTTGAAATATTAAAACCGAAAATAAAATACGAATTTGACGAATCTAATGAAGCGTAAAAGCAGGTTTTATTAGTAGCATCTTAAAAATATTAACCGGTTTGCTGGCCGTTCTACGGTAATGTAATATAAATTAAGCAAAACTATCCTAATTATAATAATATCCTATTTTACTGATTTGATCTAACTTAAGCGATCTGTGGTTCGCTTATCAACAAAAATTAATATAGTCACAAAGTGTTATAAAAGCTAATACAAATACAGAGAATTAATTTACATTAATAAATGCGGCAATTTTAAGCTTATTGACAGCAAATCGAATCAATAAATTTAGAATTAATTATGCATTGACCGCAAAATACAGCATTTTTTTTACTAAATGCGGCGTATAAAATGAAATTTAAAAATATTTGTCACTGTGCAAATCGGAATGTTACAGCCTATGTAGGATATATTTACCAATGCAATCATCTACATTTTAATATGAACAAAACCTAATCTGACAAAAACTGCCCTAAATTGTGTGTTGCGGTTGGTTTAACTGCTGAAATAATATTTTGATACAAATCATCTTTATCACTAAACTCATGAGAACGAAATGATTCAGTACTATCATGCTCAAGATTGAAATTTAGTGAAGAGATCTTTGAAAATAATCTAACTAGCATAAGCAATATTTCTTTTAAGCTTTAAATCCGCTAATTATTTACTACATTTACCTCACACAAATATTTTTGCATGCTTATCAAGCCTACACAGCTATTTTCTAT
>JAEQML010067708.1:0-18860 GCA_016904865.1 Pissodes strobi
TTGTATTGTATCTATGTTGATATGACAACACTTTTACCTCCGCCGGCGGAAAAGTGAAAAGTAAAGCTCCGGCGGAGGAAAAGCGAAACTTCACTGCCGCCTACACAGTCGAGTAATGATGGATTTACTGACGTTTGAAGAAAAAATAATTTTATTTGTGCTTGTGACAAATTCAGATTATTATAAGTTCATGATAGAACAAAGGAAATCAATAGTCTAAAATTATGTCTTAACTCATTTCGCAAAAGTTATGAAACATCACAGTACATAGCACAAAAATGCAGAAAATGCAATCAGCGTCACAACACATTACTACATCCAGAAGAAAACGTACCAAACTATCAAAACACTCACAACTTGCAACAAAATAACAATACACATACAAATGCATCACAATCACCAAACAACATACAAAACAACTCAGTCACACATCATACAACATTAAAAATAACACAAAACAGCATTTCAAACACATGCAGTGCTCCAGAATCACAAGTTCTTTTATCAACTGCAGATAAGAATTTCATATAATGAAAGGGGAGAAAATGGGAGGGGGCTCGTGTGCATAAGCGACCGCTCAGAAAACAAAAGCACAAAAATTCAAGGGTTATTATTGTTATAATGAACCAGAGTTATATGAAATTCTTATCTAAAATTACAATTTTATCACGAAGTTTATGATATCACGAAATATTGTCAATGGTAATGTTTATAAGGTTTAATTGAAACTAAAGGAATACAAATTAAACTTTTTTACTAGAACGGGTAAATAGTCGGGTAATAATTACAAAGAGGTTTATCTAATCTGCGTCCACATTGCATGGGCATTTACACAGTTCAAAATGTCCTATATTTTTACAGCTGCAGTTGCCTTGCAGTTATACTTAAGAAGAAGTTTGGACGATTCAGTCGATTTGGGTTTTGCCCTCCAAATTGGAATATATGCGTCGCTTTCCTCTTTCCAGCGCCAGTTAGTGGAGAATGGAGTGGTCTGGATAGGGAAGAATTATTGCTGACGCCAAATCTGTGACTCTAGAGAGGTCCTGAGACAGTGGAGGTGGAGGGCGTGTTCAGGGGGCGGGATGGATTATAGGGGGCGATTTTAAGCCGAGAATAAACACCCATACCTGCATTGCATCCCTCTGCCGTGCAGAGAAGTGCAATGAGGGTCCTGTCAGGGTTTCTGATACGGACGTTATTGCACTGGCATGTTACGCAGTGCCCCAGCTGCCGGACCTGAAGCAAGAACAACATGTTTATCCCTGTTCACGAGATATGCAAAGTTTAGGTAAATTTTTTTATTTTTTCTACATTTTTAATAACTTTAAGTTTTGCCGAAAGTTTCTAACCAGTTCAATATTCGTTTTCCAGGACCAGCAAAATCACTCATTCGCATTCACATAGGGAAGAAGACAGCATGACATGCGCTTTCTCTCCACAATCCGTCCAGACTCTGGTGAATCTGGCAGATGGCAAGGCAAACCTTGCACATCTCCAGCTGCAGAAGTTGGTTATAGCCGCGTATTACCAGTGACTTTTATAGAATAACTAGTGTATGTGATTCTAGAAAGAAATAAGTTCTATAAACTATTTTTTTAGTTTTTTATTCTCGTATATCTAGAATTAGAATTGAAATTATTTATAAAATCATGATAAAAAGGTGATAATTCAAAGATCAACTTTCATGGGGTGGACGCATCCCATGTAAGCTGAATCTATAGCAATTATTCAAAGCAAGCAAGATATCATTGCAATACAAATATCAATATTTTATGAAAAGTCGGTTAATGGTGTATAAAAGTTGTCTGACTAATAGGCGCCTATTAGCCAATCAATGGTAAAAATTAACATTGTTTAAATATAATTGTAGAAATAAGTTCCACAAACAATGTTGTTATTCCAATCTAGAATTAGAGTTGTAATATTATTAAGACAATTTATAAAAATAATTTTTTTTTGTTGCATGTGTATACCAGGCACCAGTGTATGCCCCTACTAGTCTCTCCAGCAGACTCTCACGTGTGATACGTCAAACAGTTTAAGGCATGTCAAACATTGCTAAGACATACAATGCAGTGGAGGCTAGAGGGAGTTACAAAAGGATCAGACTGGATCCAGAATGTAACAAAACCACTGATGATATTTTGTATTGTATATAATGTGTTGCTATAATATGCGACAGGAATTCTCGAATTCAGGTATTTTCATTTAAAGCAATAGAGGCCGTGTTAACGTTGGGGACCAACGTTTAGAGGGCGGGAAAACGTGTGAACTACTAAAATGCATAAGCTACTAAATAAATATCACCCTATCCTAAGTTTGAACTTGAACTTGAAAATTATTATATAAACATTAAAGGCAAACTATAAATAACGCGAGCAGTCAACGGGAGCGATTATAGACCTTAAACATTCAACGATCAGCACTTTTTATGATTTAAATACGCTAGCGAACCATCTGTTTGGCAGACTTTTGTCTCTCACCTAAATCCAGCTTCTGGGCTGTCCACATGTGGGCTTGAGGTTCTAATCTATCCCTTTCTCCTCACCCCAACCTGGGCTTGGCTCGATCACATGGTCGCGAAGTCTGGGGCTTTCATAACCGCAGTAGTAAAAGTTGAGTCTATGATAAATTTGTCAAAGTTCTGAGATAGATTATTTTCTAAGTAGAATCTGTCAAGTAGTTAAAAGTGCAGTGCCATATACGTGTGATCTTACTATCAAACCAAGCTTAAGTTCGCATGGTCAAGCTGCATATGGTACGACCGGGTACAGGGTACAGGTTTATATCTGCAAGGAAAAAGATACAAAAATAAATTAACAGCTGATTCATATGATAAATAAAAAACATTAGGAATCAGTAAGATATTAAAATGGAGCAATACAACAGATTTGTATAGGATAAAATAAAGGCAGCAATGGAGCAGGAAGCAGAACAAACTAGTGAAGATGACGAGGATAGGGAAAATATAATGGAAGAAGTACTCAAATAAAACAAGAAATTAAGAGAAACTAAGAAGAAACCACAAGAATTAGTTGAGAGGCAAAGCCTCAATGTAAATAGTTGTAATATAAAACCCAAGTGCTCATGGAGAATTATATATGTTATATGTGATATATTCTACTCTAATGAACTTTAATAACCCATGATTGCCACATACGTCTCATATTACAACTTGACCCGATATTTCCAGGATTGCAACATCAACAAGTGTAGCAAAACCGTGTATTATGCTGATATTGCAAACGGATATTTTATGGCATGTGATCTGCATCTGTGCATTTATGCAAACCGTGTGAACTATGATGACAATGCAAAAGATAGTTTATAAATAGGCAAAAGGACGCTTTATTTAGTTAGTATTAAAGTAGTATTAAATTAGAATTGTTAACCGTTAGATTTAAGACGTAATAATTTTAGTATTCAATTTTTATATTTTTGAAATAAATAAAGTAATAAGTTCTTTTAAAGAAAAGTGTTTTTAAGAAAGTGAAATCAAGTTTTGAAGATTTAACATATATATACAAGGCACTTAGGAGGTTAAAATATAAATAAGGAAAATAATAAATTGTATACCTATAGTGAAACAAAAAGCAACTCAACGTAAATAAGCATGATATATTGACAATGTTTCCTGATATCGTAAATTTTATGATAAAGCGTGATAAAATAGTAATTTTAGATAAAAATTTCATATAATTCTGGTCATTATAACAATAGTAATATTTAAATTGTTTTGAATTTAATGATTTTGTTTTTTTTCTGAGCCTCTCACTCCTTGCTTTACGGCAAACCCTCGCATGATCGCTTGGGCACAGAAATACGGCTAACAATATAAATTGTATACCTAAATATACAACAAAATATTAGGTACAGGTTTCACGCACTTAAAAGCACATAAATAATTCCGATTCCGGAAAATGCACGAAAATAACACTAATTGCGGCAGGCGGCAGCCATTATCGTCAATTTCGCAAATTAATCGTTTGATACACAATATATCGAAGACGGCGAGTTGGAACTCTGAATTTTAATCGTCCAGCATGATAATCAAAGTTAAATACGAAAGTTCGCGCGATAAAATAATCAATACTTTTGCTGGTTTCCCATTCAGTAGTATTCTTATGGCAAAAGCATTTGACTAGATGTTATGACGTAACTGCAATTTTAATATTAGCCTGTAGGCCTTTCTGTAGAAGGTAATGGGTCAAGTCTAGACCGAAAAACATTGATCTAGTCTAACTGGCATGGCGTCTTGATTTAAGACCCTAAATCTTGTTTTTTCACGACAAGCCCTGGATTATTTCAAAGGTAACAATACGCTCATTTTCTCGACATATTTGGAACTTAAGAACCTAACAGTAAATTAAAGTCGTGCATCATAATACTAAAACACACACTTACCGAACAAGTTTTGATACTAATACAGAACCATGACTTTCCTATAAAAAAATATGACGGAGCGACATACGAACGCAAACTCAATATAGTCATAGAGGTCCCCTTTTTTGTTGCAATTAAAGTCATGTTACTCAAATCGAAGTTCAATAGAGCTAATAAATATTGTTCATCATCGTGATCCAACTTTAAAGTGGGTAATTTAGATTTTAACGAGCAGCGCTGCTATTTATTTAATTTTAAGTTGAATAGACGGGCTTGTTTTCTATTACACCCCAGATGGAAGTTTGGCAAAATATGCCAATTTTGAAATACTTTCAACTTCGAAGTATGTTCTCATAAACTTGAAATATGCTCGGAAAAATATTCTGCTTGATATTATTTGAAAATTAAAGGGCTACGAAGGGCGTTTCAGTTTTGCGTGTTATTGATTTGATCGAACTTAGTAACTTAGAATAAAATATAATCAAAAGGACATTCTCTTTTTCATTTCATATTTTCTGCGCGCGTTTACCTTCGTGTAAACCAGCTAATTTAAAAATCTTCGTTATAGTTATAATATAAAGAAGCTTTAAAATAAAATATATGTATTTGAAATAGAAAACTAAAAATAGCATCGTATAGGATTTCTGTAGCTGATGCTCAATTTAGTTAGCTGACGGTTCTCATCTAACAGTTAAAGCCTGTAACGCATGGTAAAGTACTTATTAACTGACTGGAAGCTCAAATTTGTAGTCAAGCACTTAGTTAGCTTAGTGTCTACAGTGTTAATGAGCATTTGAATTTAAGTAATTAATTATAATTTTATTTCCTCTGTACATTTTAATACGATTTGTATAATAATATTGCCTATATTAATTTATGCTTCAGGTATTATTTTAATTACTGAGGAGCTATAGATATTTCATGACAACATTTTTGATAAATAATTATAATAATATTGATATTTTGAACTACCATTCGACCATCATGTCTTTTGTTACTTGTAGCCTCTAACGTCTACCTTTATTGCATCTTCAGCATAGAAAAGATGAATCTTATGTCTATCCTTAGAAAAGGCAACGTGCATCAATGAATTTTCCACTTCAAAAATCGCAACAGTTCGTTAGTTAGTCTCGAGACATCAATTTCAATAGCTATTATTTTGTCAAGCGAAAAATTGGAAATTTTCTGTTTTCTCATTTACGCAGCTACGATCCCAAGATGAAAGTATATCTCGTTTTCCATCGTTCTTGGATTATTAACAAAATTTTACACTTTCAATAGCTTTGTCTACTCACATAAAAGATGTTTCGAGAAAATATTGCTCCCTCATTTATAAGACGTATCCTAAAAAAGATGAGAACTGATGAATTACTGAATATAGTCAAATACTCAGAGTATATTAATTTGTGATTATTTTTTGAAACTACATTGGTAATTAGGTACATGCAAAATACATCATAAATACTTGTACAAAATTGATTTGGCATTTAGATCATAAGGCAACAATTTTTTTTGAGCTCCTCATCTGTGGCTTAACTGCACTCTGACTTTAACTATTTGACAGCCCTAGAACTTATCGTTGATTCGACTTTACTTCTTTAGGTGGGTAAGCCCAACTCCACGCATATGTGTGCTGTGAAACTCAGTTTTAGCTAGGGAATTTGGTAGCGAGTTAGGGTCAAACTAACCCACCTACTTCACTATGTGCTGTAGCGAACTGGTTGAACAGGGTTGGGTGAGAATCCAAGTCTGTCGAACTAATGATTCATATTTATATATGTAATAAATTCTGCTGAACCTTGCACGTGTAATGTAAGGTTCATAATCGCTTGCGTTGATCGCTGGAGTTGTTTATAATTTGTCTTGAATGTTTACATATTATTTATCAAGTTCAAGATCAAATTTAGTACAGGGTGATATTTACTTAGTAGTTTATGCGTCTTAGGAGTTCACAATATTCGTAGCTGCTTCACTAGCTCTTTGAAACTTCTTTAGGAGCGCTGTAGCAGTAGAATAAGCTGGTGAACGTGTTACAAATGTTATAAAAAGTATGATGCGATAACGAGAGTTGAAAAGGAGATCGGCGAGGTGAATTTTGATACTGGCCAGGTCACAATTCAAACGAAGTATGGGATAACCATCTTTAATCCTCGTCCCTTCCACTTAATCCGCATCGAACTCGTATATCTTTCTCTGACAAGGATTGATCGTTGAACGGGCCGGGGTTTCATGTATAGCATGTTCTACGATTCGTGTCAGCGAATTTGTATAAAATAAAAATGTATAGTTTCTACCAATCGTGCGAACAAATTTGGGTAAAAAAGTATTATTCTTGTTACATGTCAATTTAGATGAAAACATTTAACAGATATAGAGGTCAAATAAAGTCAGTTATTTCACCTTTTATCCTACAGCTATTATGCTAGTCAGTCAAGCTAAATAAAATACTAATTATTGCATGCTTGTCGTATGAGCCTTTTATCGAGCTGTTCCAGGGAAAATCGAGAATTCTCTAGTCGTATCCGTAACTTGATTTTTTCGGGCTGTTTGATAGGATCGATCGGGCTTTATGAACATTTTCACTGGCTTAGCACATAATCAATCAATAAAGCGTAGTGTATTCTGGCCATCGCTATCACGGAGATATTCAAAGTTACAGGCATTTATAGCAGTGCATTTCAAAACATTCAATAATTCTCTTACCTTCCCGAATAATCAGCCTCCCGATGATGGTATACATTAAAACAGTCTCATGTATTATTGGTTTCGGAGTTTGTCGGTTATTTTCCTGGATATACTTCAATATTTAATAGGAAAAGTAAAAAATTCAGTCAATGTTTATTTCTAATATGATCACCTTCAGATGAGATGGGACGGCTGACTGACAATTTTTTGGTTGCCTACAAGCTAACAAGAAACAACATAATTTATTGAAAGGCTACCAGCAGTTTGATGTTAAGCGGCAGTCTGAGCTTTCGCTTGATGTACGCAGGCAAGATGAGTTAGTGGTTGCTTTGTGTTCCCTAAATCTGGCAACACCGCCCGGGTTGCTTCGCAGCTGGTTCCAACAGAGACGCAGGCTCTTGGTTAAAGGTACGTTTAGGCGTGAATTATTTTGCCGCGTATTCATACTTTTAGCGTTTTTTATGTCAGGAGTTTTAAGGGCCGGAGTAAGATAGTTTCTGTTTGATTAGTCGTTGTGGATAATGGTTTTATCGTGGGTTTTCTTTATTCTGCCGACAATACGTAAGATCATACCGCTTCAGGTACGCTTCATTGCCTACTGCAAGTGACACTGATACTGACACTGTCATCACAAAACATATTATTTGAATAATTACCCAAGATTTTGATTTGACAAATCCTATCCAATTTAAGTAAATACTTTGATCACAAAAAGAAGTTTTCCTATCATTTTCCGAAAATGTGCTCCTACAATGACTAGCTACAGTCGATGCTCCGCCTACTCGCGATTGGCACATTCTAAAAATCCAGTTCAAGAATCTGTTCCTCCGGAGCAATGACCTCAACCGAGATCTCCAACCACTTATGTTTTGTGATTTTTCCCTATTTAACTATGTGACTGTGCATTGTGACATCGGTAGGCACGCTCTACACCTCCTAATCTTCAATATTAGCGCATAGCAAACAGTCTTAAAAATGCATTTTTATAAATCACAGATCGATAACACCATGGTTCAGAACATTCATCCCTGGCTGGTCAATATAAAGTAGTAATAGAACGACGACAGGCGCAGGTGCAAAGAAAACTGTCAACTCGAGGAATAGTAAATGAAACGATTTCGAAAGGTCAGACGCGAGATAAAACTAATTATAACGAGTGTTACATTAAATAAAATCAATGTGTTCACAAATAGCTTGCACCGTCAGGTAGTGATCGTAAGTAAGGTAACGTTAGATATTCTAAAATGACATTGTACGTTTGTTTTGGTTATCGTTTTCTTCCCCTTTGAGATTCTAACAGTATTAAAACAGAGAGCGTCTAGGATTTCAGTCAATAAGGTCTAGTTACCCCAAGGAATAAATATAAAGCGCATAAGAGCATGAATATACTATACTTATACGACGCAGGCGTTATATAAAATGAATTAA
Organism: Pissodes strobi; assembly: GCA_016904865.1. Taxonomy (NCBI): domain Eukaryota; kingdom Metazoa; phylum Arthropoda; class Insecta; order Coleoptera; family Curculionidae; genus Pissodes; species Pissodes strobi. The sequence goes on from JAEQML010067708.1 coordinate 8,497, forward strand.
CTAGGAGACAATCCAAGTGCAAACATATTAAACAAGGTACGTTATGGGCAAGTACGCTCTCAAAACAAAATTTAATATTGAGCCCCTCAAACCCCTTTTAATACCAGAATTTTATTTCTAGTTGAGGCGAGCACGTGTGTGACCCTCTTCTTCCTTTCCGAAGGATACTAAAGTAAAAGGAATTTGGCCTTATGTGGTCCTTTATTTTGAAGTTTAGATAATATATAAACAAATCCCACGCCCATTTATACTCATTTTCGGACGGTTACAAATTAATAAGAAAATATGACTTTTGACGAAACACAAGCAAGAAAATTGAGAGCACCCAATTGCTTCAATTACCACTAGATATTTAATATAATTTAGGTTCTCTTTGTTCCCTACTTATTCCACCTTGATATTTCCGGGAATATTTTGGCAATACACATGTAAATTAATTAAATTTGTTGGCAATTCATTTAATTTAGGAACTATACAGAGTTTCTCGGAAGGAAGGAACATTGTAAATATCTCTAGAAAGCGTAGAATTGAGAAAATAGGTCCGGACACGTCGAATTTATTTTGATTATAGGCATATAAAACTAAATTGTTCTTTACAGGGTATCCGAAAAAAAGCTAGACATATTGTCACGACTAGTATTCCGTGGCACGACGCTTTGGATAGCGTGCAGGTTATGTAGCTTAGATTAGGGATCAACTTACGTCAGGTGAGAAGCGAATAAAGAAGGTACTTTGGTAAAACAGTAACAATGTTCACTGGTCAAATACTTCATGAGCTTAAACTATACTCGATTACCAAAACATGTATGTCCTTTCGATTGAAGTATGGTTTAAATTGTTTATAGGTCTTGGTCCCTGTATTATAATAAAGTTCTTGGAGCTTCTGAAACCTTTTTAATACCAAACCTTCTTTCTCTTCGAAGGACACTAAAATAAAAGGTAAATGACTAAAACGGATGGCCAAGCCACCAGAACGTGACCGGAATGAAAATTACTGCCTTTTCACCGTAATAAATGGAAGCAGTATTACTCTGCTATGCACTAAAAATTCGTTGGCAACTCATTTAATTTTCGAATTGCTAATATAGGAACTATACAGAGTTTCTAGGAAAAAGGATCATTGCAAATATCTCTAGAAAGCGTTGACTCGAGAAAAGAGACTCGGAAACGTCGAATTTATTTTGATTATAGGAATATTATAAAATTGAAGTGATGTTTTCAGGGAATCCGAAAAAAAGCTTGTCGCGACTAGTAGTCCGTGACGTGACTTCTTGAATAGCGTGCATGATCAATTTACGTCAGGTGAGAAGAAATAATAAAGAAGCTACTTCGGTAAAACAATAACAATGTCTACAGGACAAAGACTTCATGAGTTTACACTATACTCGATTACTAACACACGCATGTCTTTTCGGTTGAAGTATGGTTTATATTGCTTATAGGTCTTGGTCCCTGCATTATAATAAAGTCCTTTAAGTTTCCGAAACCTCTTTAATACCTGCCTTCTTTCTTTTCGAAGAACACTAAAGTAAAAGGAAAATGACGAAAACGGATGGCCAAGCTACCAGAACGGAACGGGTTCAAAAATGCTTTTTAATCGCAATAAATGGAAGCAGTATTGCTATACTATGTACTATAACAATATATGATGTTGTCGCTCCTATGTGGTCTTGGATTTTGCAATTTAAATAATATATAAACATATAATATATTTTACTTCAGTAAATACTAGAGATGTCTCCATTAACAATTTGACAGTAACATAACCTATCTGTAAAATGTTTTCTATAATTTGCCCTGAGATGCTTGCTATAATTCTAATCCTAACTATCATATCTTGAATGCTTTGTGGTCCATCCTGATACACCATTTCCTTTAAATATTCTCACAGAAACAGGCTGGGGGCGTCAAGTCCAGTGACCTTGGAGGCCATTCCAGGGCTCTCGTCACCAAAATTCAGCTATTTATCATACACAGTCACATACTGACTTTCTGAAGGCACTGAGTATTTTTTTCATGATCCAATGAAGCATAATTTGAGTCAAATACCAATAATTTCGATTGTTACCCTCCCCATTAAAAAATTGATCACAAAGGCTCATTATTCTCTAGCAAAACTTTCTCACGAGTAAGCACTGATTTCTTTGCAAAATTTTGTGCATTTTTACATTTTCGTTCATTTCAACTACAACTGTCTTTTTTTTTAGATATCCGCAATCAGCCATAATAAAAATGTCAACTGGTTATTCTGTTTTTTTTTCGAGAAGTTTAATTATTACAACTCAATAGTTGAAAATTTAGACCGGGGGATAGTGACAGATTTTGGGATACGATTTTACTCAGTATGCCTTTCAGAGGACAATATGATCCGTATATCTTCATGATAATAAAGCATGAATCAAAGAGTCGTCCTGGGTTCTTCATATTAAAAAATGGTTCGTCATTTGTTCGAAAACTATGTGTTTTGGTACGATTTTAATCAGGCTGCCATGTGCTTTGTAATGAAATTCAAAATAAAAATTCCTCGGAAAACCATTGGCATACCGTTAAGGTGGGACCGAAGGGCTGGTATGGCCACGTGAACTTGTATTTGAAAAAGGAAATTTTCGGCGTTTTTAAACAGGCTGCCACTGACAAGTATACAAGTTCTTGTTATAAAACTGCTTAAGAAAAGATGGCATACTGATTGCGTATGCCCAAGTACAGTTTACATTGCAAAAATTTTGTACAGTTATGAAATAACATTCTGTGATTTTAGTCAGTACAAAATTTGTTGTGACATTAAGTTTGTATCCTAAAATGTTGATATGTAATATGGCATACGAGTTGTGCGGGTTCGTCATATTAAAAAATTAAAATGAAGTTGCAAATATAGGGAAAAAAATCCGCGTTTTTAAGCAGTATGCCTTTTTGTTTTTATTATAATCATGGTATATCTTGGTGAAATAAGAAACGGCATACAAGTTGGGCGAGTTTTCCATATAAAAAATTGTAAAAAAAATAGGAAAAAAACCATGCTTTTAATCAGTATGCCTCTTGGTTTATAATTAAAGTTAGTAATTTACTTTGTTAAAATAAAAGCGACATACAAGTTGTGAGGGATTATCATATTAAAAAATGTAAAATAAAAGTTTTGTTACTGACGGGAATCGAACAGGGTCGCCCGCACCGCAAGAACATGGCATGATGCACTATCAGAGCTCGTCAAGTAGGAGGTAGTAGGCTACATACAACACGATTTCCCTTTCTTTTAGTACCGGGTAGCTACTAACCCAAACTTAGAATGGCATTCGGCTATATCTCGAAAAGTAATTGTCGTAAAGACTTACGTTAACAAAATGTATGACTAAAGGACTAAAGCGGCCAAGAGAAAATGTTGGAAATTATTTTTAAATTTTCAAAATGACCGCCAGGGGGCGTAATAGCCATCTTAAATTTTAAACCCGTTTTTTGCAAAATTTTCTTAAATTAAAGATAGTAGAATGCATTGCCATTTTAGAGCCGAGATAAATTCGATTCTTTTTGAAGTGAATACTTCTTTGGCCGCATGAGCATGAGAGTGATTTTTCAAGCTCGCGTAACGACACGCTTTGGAATTTTCATCTCAAGAGATAAAGTAAGTATATGTCTCTTTCTCTCTTATGGAATCGATAATTTTGACTCTTCGATTCGCGATTGAATTGGACTTCTAGAAGACTCTCACGTATTTTACACTATAACAGTTTTTCTATTATATATTCGCAGTGTATTTGAATTCATAGCTTAATGTTATTAAGCTCAATTCGGTAAAGAGGTCTTCACTTCTAACACGCGTACTGTGCTACACACGACCTTTTTTTGTTAAGCTCTTTTTACTTTATATTCATTCAATATGAGTGAATATTGCCCCTCTGTATCCTTAAAATTTAAACTTATTAGAAACCAAGTATGTTAGCGGCAACAGTTTACATATCACTGCATTGAAAATAAGGACGAAACATATCAAACACTTCTACAGTGAAAATTTCATATTTTTTCACAATAAAACCCCAAAAATATCAAAAAAACGGACTTGAAAATGTACGACTGTAAATAAGGCACGAGTTCATCTGTTTACCTGTAACTATAGCATGCTCGATAGCACCGAAACTTAAAAAAAAAATCTCTTGAATTTCAATGCATGCATTCTACCACCATGCAATAGAGAACTCCAATAAGACATATTGCGTACGACATATATTGGTAATATGTGGAGCAATTCGTACTTGTCAAATCCAAGCATCTTAAATCCGACGGAATTTGGCTGGATGATAGAGCCGAATAATACGTACACCCTACATTGGCTCGAAGGCAACGGGGTTCCGCAATTCGTTCATGAAGTCTTCATTGAACCGAACGCTACAGAAGGTAATACAAAAAGAAATGACAACCGTCACTTGTCATTTACACAGATTATTTAAGGTTCTCATTAAAATATGAAATACCTATGATTATTTACAGATCATGAAAGGGACTTGCAAGATGACAGCGTATCGATCGCAGCCTTGGATGATGATGATGATGATGAAGACTATGATGATGACGGCTTCATTGATGAGAAAGACCATAAAATCGACATCGACGTCACACAAGAAGAGGAGAATGTTGCGACGAAGAACCAAACTTCGAAATAGATATTGTGGAGTGATGGAAAAAAATTTACTCAATAATTATGTTATATGATCGATTTCCAATAAACTATATTTTCATAAATTCTTTTTTTTATTCTCTATTTTTATACACTTTAGATCTCATCAATCGGTGCGCTATTTGTTATTCCACCTACATATACCATGATTATAATAATAACAGAAAGCCATACCTCTTAAAAACATAAAAATGTTACGTTTTTCTTACACTGGTTTTTTCTATATTTTCATCTTTTTTTAAATATTTTCAACAAGCTTGGGCCTTATCGATCGGTATGCCATTTGTTATTCCATCTACATATACCATGATTATAATAAAAACAAAACGGCATACTGCTTAAAAACACGGAATTTGTTTTTTCTATTTTGCAATGTTTTTTGCGTATGCCTATAATTTCTACCCTCTCAAACGATATGCCCATATCATATACATCATACATCATTAACTGTATGAAAATAGAATGGCATACTGACTAAAATCACAGAATGTTATTCCATAGCTGTACAAAATGGTTGCAATGTAAACTGTACTTGGGCATACGCAATCGGTATGCCATCTTTTTTTAAGCAGTTTTGTAACAAGAACATGTATACTTATCAGTGGCAGCCTGTTTAAAAACACGGAAAATTTCCTTATTCAAATACAAGTTCACGTGGCCATATTATCAGCCCTTCGGGCCCACCTTAACGGTATGCCAATGATTTTACGAGGAATTTTTATTTTGAATTTCATTACAGAGCACATGGCAGCCTGATTAAAATCGTACCAAAACACATGGTTTTCGAACAAATGATGAATAATTTTTTAATATGAAGAACCCAAGACGACCCTCTAATTCATGCATTATTATCATGAAGATATAAGGATAATATTGTCCTCTGAAAGGCATACTGAGTAAAATCGTGTCCCAAAATCTGTCACTATCCCCCGGTCTAATTACAAAACAAATAATTTGGTAGTGATTTACCTGCGTTCGTGTTGCCTATAATTAAAATAAAATCTTTCAAAAACCCTGTATAGAGAGGAAATGGAATATTGTGTCTAAACCTTTGAATCAATGGTTTAAACGCATAAAAATGCAGGTAGCCCACCTCATTACTTAGTTACATCCTCAAATATTAAAATTGCAGCCGTTCAGTTCTTTCCATTGCATTATTATATTTTAGGCAATTTTCCGCATAGCATTTTCATAAATAAACCTTTAGAAAATTCCTGCCCGTAGTTCATGGATACAAAGTTGGTGTTTGATCAATACAGGTTGTTTCATTTAGAATGCTGTCTAAATGACAATAATTATTTTTAAAGGTTAGTTCGTTTATGAAGATACTTTATCGCTTATAAAATATCAATTTTTGAAAATGCACGAGCATGACGATGATTTAACAACGCGTTTAGCTAGTCCCAGGAAAAGAAGGAAAAAGAAGAAGAAGAAGCGAGATCTATTCGATATTCCCGGAGTAAGGAAGATTATTATGTCGGAATTGACTCAAAAAATTATCGAGTAAGTTGTTTATTAAGTATAATTATTGCGTTATTGATTTAGATATTCTGGTAATTGTTTGACCATTTTTGCAATTCTGGTCAAAAAGTATCCGCAGAATCACTATGTTGGCGTTGTTAATACCATAGGTTGAATCTGTGGCATGGGTCCTATCAGGGAAAATATATATTTTAAGATCGGTCTACAAAATGATAAAATCACATAATCTTAATAGCTAATTATTTTAGGCCTACACTTCGCACTAATGAAGTTACTTATAATATCTTCATAATCATAAGCTAAATCGTCAAGCTTGTCTACTAACATGGAGGTTCGAAGCCTGTTTTTGATCAAGTTCTTCAGACATTTCTCCACTGTTGTTTGTAACCATAGGTGACAGGTACATTCTTAAGGCAATCTCAACATTAGGAAAACAAATTTTAATGCTTTTTCTAAGAGGAGCTTATTTATCCACCTTTCCTGATTAATGACTCCTTCATATTCGTCATCACTTTTTTAAACTCATGGTTCAAAAACTTGAGCTGAATTAGTTCATTTACCAGTTGATCGTCTAAGCCATTGTGATATCTTTCTGCTAATTTTTGAGCTGCTGCAATTATCTTTTCATTACTAAGTTTATCCAACCACCCAAAACGAGTGTCAATTAGTTTGCATGCCTCAGCCTCTGCCGCAATGATGATTCAAATTGATCTATGATAGGATAGAAACTCTGATATTGAAATTTTTCTGATGCGGTTTGCTCAACTTCTGGTACTTAAACACAGTCAGGAAGTGACAGCGCACGTTTGTTTTGCGTTTTCGCTGTGTTGCATTCTCTTATCTTGTGCAATCAGAATCACCTAACTCAGCGGGTTTCGCCTCATATCCTTTAAAGCTATCCCAATCCCGTCTGGTTCTTATGAAGCTTTTTTAGCATAGGCTGTATTCACGTGAAATCTAGCGTTCTGCAGAATTCCACTTTTTGGTTTACTTGACCTAAGATATCTTCCCAAAATACTGTGTATAGCTCCATTTCCAACTTTGACATTTTGCTATGCAGACTTAGAACAGCAACATGAGTTTTCCTTATTGTTCTTTGCCCTGTGTGATTTCAAAAAGTGTTTTTTTTTCACTTTTCTTAGCCTCGCAAAAGGGCTTTTGTAGCCTCTGCTCTGCATGACCAACGTGTTCTTGTTGTCCGTTTTGACAAGGGAATGGGTTTGTCAGCATCGACTTTTTTTAAGCAATCGGTTATAACTTTAATTTATTTAAATGGTATGGTATGGTATGATATGGTATGGTAGAAGGATCGCTCGGCGAGATTTGCCCTTCAACACGTCGACCACAATTGATCTTTTGTGTATACCCTTCTATTTTACACGAAAATTCCTATCTCTTTCGAGAACCTCAGAATATTTCGGGGGTTGAGCTTTTCTAGATCTTCATGTGCCACAAGGGCATTTTCGAAATGTCTCAACCTTTGGCGAGTCAGTGCGTGACATTCGCAGAGTAGGTGCTCTGACGTTTAAGCCATAGTTTGGCAGAATCTGCATTGTTCGTCAGTGGTTTTCCCCATTTTCTTGAGGTGGTACCTTCAGGGGCCATGTCCAGTGAGAAGGTCTACGACCAGTTTTATCTAATTTTTTTTTGTAGGTTGAGAAGTTTTTTGTGTAGATAGGCGAGTAAGAGGTGAGTCTTTTGGCCTGTCTCTACCCAGGTACATTGGCTCAATATGTCTCTTTCCGCTTTTTTTTTTCAATTTCTGAGTTCATTCATTACGTGCCCTCTAGTGATGTCACAGAATGGTTCACGCTCGCAAAAGGCAGTCTGTGCACCATTCCGTGCGAGCTGTTCAGCGGCTTCATTGCCTTCCACACTCTCGTGCCCTAGTACTTACATTAGGGTGAGCCTGTTTCCGTTTGCCAGTTGATCTGCAGCCATCCTATAATCTCACACTAGCCGGGAGTTGATTCTGCTAGATGCTAGCGCTTTTAAGGCTGCTTGACTATCTGATAGGATATAGATCTGTGCACCTCTTAGGCCTTTTTTGCAGACAGCATTCGCTGTGTTGTTATTTCCTTTGTTTTTACCCACCACACTGAGCAGGTGTAGGTTCTAATAGGCTTTAAACAGTGTTACAGAACCACCAGATGATGGAGGACTTTAGGCTCCATATTTTACCAAACTTATTTAAATACTCTCAACTTCAACTATTGGCCTATTATTTATACATAATTAAATTATGATTTATATCGAAACCATCTTAAACGCTTAAACCATTATGGGCGCTATGCAGAAGATGAGAGTGCGATATCCATATATGCGAAAGCAACGCCTCCTAGAATTGTCTGTCCTTCTTACTCCCGTATGCGCTCCGTATTTTTGGTCGCCTTCGCGAAATCTCCGGCTGGCACACAGTGGAAGTTATTTTTGTTAGGCCGGTCAAAACACCTAAACACTATAGTAAGTTAAACCAAATGCAAATGGAATGATGATTATGATCATAAAATTTTCGTAATATTTATTTACTAAACAAAAAACCTAATTTGAAAAATTTCTCTAGGATTATTTTTCATATTACACTTGTACAGTTGTATAGTATTGTGGAACCCTTTGTGGTGCACGCCCTCTTTTTAGCACATGCTCCCTTTGTGGTGCCGGCTCATAGGCTGCAGCCTAGGTAGTATATGCTTAAATCTGGCTATGTATTAATTTATAATTCCCTACAAAAATGCCACTTAAATTTAAGATATACATTTTTTGTGTTCCTACTGGGCCATTATCGCTGTCTAAAAATTAAGTATAAGGGCTACAACTAATTTATCATTATATAAAAAAAAACAAAGTGCTATTCAGTAAGCTTTAGTGTCTTATAATGTATTACTTCTAATATTTTTAGGATATACAATATTTTTGTAAAACACGAAATTTGTCCAATGCAACAAGCTTAGAATATCCTGTTATTTTTATTATTATTATTATATTTATAAATATACATTAGGTTGCTCGATTTGGGAAAAAGAAGCGACATTGTTGCATCTATACATTTTCTCTAGATTCAATGCTGGAATAAAATAAATAAGCACAACTGGCATCTCGGATAAATTTGGTGCAGGCTAAAATACCGCTTTTGAATTTATTTAACCTACCCGTTTAATTGTCCCGGCTTCTACTTATATAATAATTAATGGACTTACGTTGACTATGATGCCTGGCTCCCAAGCTAAGAATATTAATCCTTATCCAATTGTTACTTCTTCTTCTTCTCCTCCTCCTTCTTTTAATAGGACAAGGAGGTCCTGTTCTCTTCAACGTACAGCCTCATTCCTGCGAAGCTGATGTCCAGCTATCATACCAACGCTTGGGTGGTCTTCCAGGTAGTCTTTTGGTGTTCGGCATTGCAGTGCGTACTATCTTTGCCAGACGGTCCTCTTCCATTCTTTCCACATGGTCTCTCCAGTCTCGGCGTCTGCCTCTGCACCATCTCACGATATCCTGGATTCCGCATTAGTTCCTTATCTCTTCGCTTCTTCTGTGATCGAGGAGTGTGTTTCCTGTAATGGATCTTAGAGTTCTCAACTCCGTAGTGCGAAGGAGGCGTTTCGTATAGCTGTTATCTGCCCGTGTTTCTACGGCATAGGTCATTAATGGCCTCACACAGGAATGCTCATGTGCTTGTTCCTCCAAATAATATCCCTCAGATAGCCTGATATCATAGCTGCTTTGGTGGTCGGGCCCTGGACTTCTTTTCCAAGGTTTCTGCTGCTGGTGACGTTGACTCCCAGGTACTTGAAGTTCACCATTTGCTCAATGCTTTCGTTGTAGGCTGCGAGCTTGCATCTTATGGGATCTTTAGCTATTACCAGGGAGTATGTTTTTTTGGCCGATATGGTCATGTTCCAATTTTTCGCAGAGAGTTCAAACCTGTACAGCAACCTCTGTAGCTCGTCTTCGTGTTCAGACATTATTACCATCGGCGTAACATACTATCTTGATTTCTTTGTTGCCCATTCTATATCTCCTGGCCGACGATTTTACATCGTTGATTATCTCGTAAATTATCAGGTTGAAGAGTATCGGGCTGAGACTGTCTCCCTGTCTTATGCCGGTGTTTGTGAGTATTTCGACACCTGGGCTCAAATGTGCCCACCTTAATAAATGTCTTATTGTTTGTGTTTAGTTCCTTTGTGACTGCTACAACCCTAGGATCAATACC
>JAEQML010067709.1:0-18859 GCA_016904865.1 Pissodes strobi
ATTCCTATTGATTTAATTAAGACCCATAACGTAACTATGGGGTGGATGTACTCTCGCCAGCGTCTAACCACTGCGTTACATTTTAAACCTTGGCAAAACCTTACTGAAAGCAATTGGTCGAAAACTAAAAGAAGAGGATAAATAGAGCTTGCGATGAGCATTCCCCTGCCTGACAGTCGCCTCTAACGAGCAGTGGTTACAATCCGTAATGAGAGTTGGGTGGGCGGGACTTGGTTTGTTTACTATTTAGAAGGTATATTTGAATGTCTTCACGGTCCAGCGAGTTGCTCTCAACTGGTCTAATGGTTCGATGCTACGTTTGTGATACGACGCTCCGGGTTCGATTCCCGTCAGTGGCAAGACTTTTTTTAAGGTGATGTTTTTAAAATGTTTTTTCTTCATTTTGGGCATGCCTTGGGTTAGTTTCGGATAGTTTTGCTTGGTTGCTCCCCCGTAGCGAGTGGAGGGTCGTGGGTGAAGTGAAATATTAGCCTTCCAAAATAGCCAACAAACGCTCTTAATAGTAAACAAACCAAGAACCGCCCATTAAGATTTATAACCTTTGCTCGCTAAAGGCGAGTCCGCCTGACGAGTCCAGGGCTTGCGCGCGCATCACAAACACATTTCTGACAAACAGATGTCTTTACACTTATAGCCTGGTAAATTGCTTTCAGTCAGTAGGTCTCGTGGTGTAGTGGTCAGAATCTATACTTCGGTATGGACGTCCCGGGTTCGACTCCCGTCGGTGGTAACCATTGACTTAGGACCGATAGATCAATCGCTTGTTAAATTGTTTGGCAAATTTATCCTATTGTTAACCTAAAAGTTTGCTATTTCAATATCTTGGTAACACTAACAAGGAGATAAAAATGCCCTAGCAGCAAGATAAGTTAACTGGTACTGAAAGTAGCAGATAACCCTTTAACAGATGGATTAAAATCAAATAAATTGAAACATAACCTTAAATTTTGTTGAAAAGAAAGTTTTGTGTTTGCACTTCTATCATTCTGCTATATAATATATAAAATAAATACCATACTTTTCATGCTATATAAAAATGGAGGAAATGGATGTCGAGTTATTTTCTGAAGATAGTGACGATGACATAGAAGAATATTTTGACTTAGTTCTTCGTAAGGCATATACAGTAATAGAAAGGCCCGACCATTTCAATTATTGGGATGATGAAGAATTTAGATGTAGGTTTAGGTTATGCAAAATCGCAACAACGTTTTTGTTAGAGCAAATTGAAGAATTCATTCGTTTTCCTACAATTTATTGTAGATCATTTCAGTACTTGGTGGCATATTATTTGAATCTCTCTCCACATAAATACAGTTTTATGTTATTTTCTATTTACCCATTCATATTCTTTTTTACAAATCATGTACTAAATCCAAAACAACAACTTCTAATCAACTTGAGATACTTTTCTTGTGGAAGCTGTTTGAAAGCAATGGGAGACTTTGCAGGGGTACATGAGACTACAATATTTACAGTGGTAAGACGTGTTTTTATAGCTATCTGTTTGGTAAAAAACAGATTTCTATATTTACCAGAAGCCCAGATAACCCAAAACAGATGCGTGAGCGGCTATTTAAATGCGTACAACAAACTTCGCAGCGAATGACTCATGGCCGTAGATGGCTTGAACAGGTTTTGGCTATCTACAGTTTAGTGCGGGCCCGTATGGAAAAAGCGTTCTAAGTCGCAACACAACCACAGGCGGAATAGTACGGAGTTATATTCAATTTTATTTTTTAAATTAAATTATAAAATTAGTTTAAATGTGTTAGTGACATGCCTGGTTATACGTGCCTGTAGTCCTGTTGTTCAAACAGAAGTACTGGCGATAAATCTTTTTTCAGGTGTCCTAAAGACCGAGAAAGGTATGTCTTGTGATTTTTACATGTCAAAGCAAGTTATTTATATATTTTTTTCTACGACTGCCCTGAAAATAGACAAAAGCGCACTAACAACTGCTCTTGAAAACTGAACATTTCACACATCGTGTGAAAAGTATACTTTGCACACGGCGTGTGCAAAGTATACTTTCCACACGCTTATTCAGGTATTTAGATTAAAGGACTTCGTCTCCGTTTTAGAGCTTCGCCCTCAGAGGTCCCATTCCCAGATCTCTAAAAAAGGAGGCCCAATTTTAGGGCTTCACCCCACAGGAGCCCCTTTCTGCAAAACTTTAGAAAATAGGACTCTCATACCAGGGGCCCCTTTTAATGCTTGGGGCGCAATTTTAGGGCTTCGCCCCCGCGGGCTACATTCCTAAATCTGTAAAAAATGGGACTCCCGTACTATAGGCCTAATTCTAGGATTTCGCCCACCCCCCCCCCCCCCCCCCCTTGGGAGCTCATTTTAGGGCTTCGCCCCAGGGGGGTGGATTTTTCCAAATGTGTCAAATATGAGGCTCCCACACCGGGGTCCCCATTCAAGTTTCACTCCCCGAGGGCCACATTTTAGAATCTGTGAAAAATGGGCCCCGTACCAGGGACCCCATTTCAGGGCTATGGGCCTCATGATGCCCCAAGTTAGGGCTTCACCCCCGTATGCTCGCTTTTCCGAATATGTAAAAAATGGGCCCCTCGAGGGAAGGCAAAGCCATAAGAGGAGGCCGCCGGTGAATGGCGCCTTTTTCCAAAGATATGAAAAGAATAACTGCAAAAATTAAGGGCGAGACCCTAGAATGAGGGACGAAACCCTAAAAGGGCGCCCCGGGTAGGGCGTTGTCCCAGCCCTGGCATCTCAATACCTACTCATCAACTAGTTACACAAATTGCTGTAAAAGTGTTTGTATGGTCTTTGTAAACTATAAATTTTAGTTTAAAGACAATATGCTTCATATATTATATTCTAATAAATATTATATAATATCAATATTATTTGCAGTCGTAGGAAAAGTAAAGTATGCATCGCGTGTGGAAATCACTTTTCACACTTGTTGCACAATATACTATTCTACCACACTCCCAGTGGGGCAGTCGCAGAAAAAGTATAGTGTGCTACACGTGCTGAAAAGACTCTTCACACTCATGAGACCAAACTGTCTCATTCGTGTGAAACGTCTTATTGTCAGCACTTGTTGCACAATATACCATAATGATACTCACATATACATAAATAAAATTGGTTATTGGCGCGGCCAGTCTTTTACTAATTGCCAGCCGCTGGTTTAAAACTACTTTGTGCGGGCAATTCAACTCCGCAGATAGACGCGTCATAAAACGAGATTCGATATTTCATGCGCTTTCGGATCTGTAGTTAGGTTATCTGGGCCAGAAGGTGAAGAAATTATAGAAATAAAGCAAAATTGACAGCCCTTTGTTTTATTTTTTTTTTATCACACATTATGGCTTATTACTAAACTTAATATATACACAGAGATTATAAAGAGATTCATATATGAAGATCAAGATTTTTTTTTAATAATTTTGTTCATGTTCATAACCTCAAAAAGCCTTAAAATGGAACAAACTCCGGTGTTGCCGGTGGGAGTATCTGAGAGATTTCTACCAAGAAAATAATTTGGGTTTGACATTACCTATAAATATTTATCAAGCAGATAGATTTTATCTGTCTGTGTATTAACAATGACTTTACCTAGCGATTGATCCAGCGGCCCTTAGTGAGATATCTATGGTGGTTACACGTATTTTTTTTTAAGTTGTGTTTTCTTAATTTTTGGCATGCCTTGGGTTAGTTTTGTTTGGTTGCGCCTCGGAGCGAGAGAAGCGAGCGGAGAGCATTGCATGAAGTGAAAAAAATATATACAAATGCAACATTAAACATTGCATGTGTTGCGCGCAAGCCCAGGACTCGTCAGGGATGGGAATGTGTTTCGCGAGCTGTCTGTAACAGCTAGTAAGCAAAAAGCCTTTTGCCAAATGTGTGTCATAAACTGAGCATGCGCGAAACTTCGCAATCGAAATCCATTCTGGCGCTATTAGTTATAGCTCAAAATGAACTATCCGTAAACCAGATCTAATATCTAGCGCTATCTCTGAGGCTTTGACATCACGAGTTGTTTCGTTAGAATCATCACTGCCAAAATATACTTTTTGTTGAAAAGTCACAAAGTTTAAGACTGGCTGATAAGGGGGAAGTGCCATGAACTACCACATAGTTAAAAACAGTACCATAATGGTCATTTGGTGCATATAAAAATATAAAAAATTTTATGTTTTTTAAAGAAACATTCTTCAGACTAACGAAATCATTGAAGTGGCAGAAAAAGTATTTTGTGTTACTGCACTGATTTTAATTGAGATAAAATATTAGTTAAGATAAATATAAATTTTTAAAAAAGTCGTGATACCGGTTTATCGATTAATTACAGCAAATAAAATTATGGTGGCTCACCTTTATAAGCACACAACTGAAGTGAAACTTGTGAAAGAGATAAGGAATTTTTTGAAGCTTTTTTTCTCAACTTTTGCCCTCGGTTTCGACACTTGTTTTAATTTTTTTTTCCACTTTTTCACCTTTTCTTTCGTCGAAAACCTCGTTTCTATAACTTATTTTTTATTACTAATTTTTTTCTTTATTTCCGTTTTATATTACTCTTATTAACTTTCTGAACAATTTTCTCTTTTTTTATTTTTTTTCTTATTTGGTTTATTATACTTTTATTAACTTTCTGAACAATCTTCTGTTTTTCTTTTTTTTATTATTAATATTAACCAGTTTTCGTCCAGGATCCTTAGTTTACTCCGGCTACATATCCTGAAAATTTCAACCCTCTAGCTTTACTCGAACATGCTTAATTAAAGGGGCGTTTCACTTTAACACACATTACCTTAGCTTAAGAAATTTCAATTCAATAATAAAAAAAAATTGATAAACAAGATTCGAACACAGTGCTCGACATCGGCAAGTCTAGCACCCTATGCATTGTGCCGCCGATATCTAGGTACAATTATTTTGATTTTCGTTGTGTAGTTCAAGTGTGTAAATCTAAAAGTGGAACGGAAACTAATAATGGAACATGGCGCATACCGTTATATTAATTCCTATTTCAATTATAATTAATAAGGTGTTCCATATGGTGTTACAGATTATTGCCGGCCAAATAAATAATCATTAGGTTGAAAAAAAGAAACAAATCCAGAGTTGTAATTTTTTTTATTTGACTTTTAAATGATATGGACACTAAAGTATCTTTTTAAATTAAAACGTACGAATTAAAAAAATACAAAAAACTAAAATCTACAAATCACAAGTCTTACAAAATAGAAAAACGTAATGAAAATGAACTAGTCTACTTCCACAACTTATAGATAGTACAGTAATAGTGAGATGCAAATATTTCCATATCAGTATATCATTATAGCATACCCTATAATATCCTTACACGCAATTTCAATATATCATTGAAAACAATATTTTTTTCAAAAATTTGTATTAATTCCTAGAAGGCACTTAAGAAATTATTTTTTTCTTCAAAAACGTTTTTTTTTTAATTTAAATTTTTTTATCTGATATAAATATAATTTTAAGTTTTATTTTACCGTTATTATTCGTTATCATTATCTTTAGTACCGCAAATATATTATGTTTACATATATTATTTTTATGGTCGTTTCATATGATGGCACATTGTGAATAGTTTAGCTAGCGTCTTACCAGGACGTAATTATATTTTTAGGTGTCTAACTGACTTAATATTACTATCATATTCGTATTTTATTAACATGGAAGCTTCTCTATTTTTACTGTACTCTCTCAAATTTAAAGGTGAATATAATATACACAAATCCTAAAGATATTAATAGCATAATTTCAATTATATTTGATACAGATGAGATGTGAAACTTACTGACCTTCTGGCATAGGTATATTGTTATTATAAATATAGTTTTTACAATAGTGGCTTGGCCATCGGGGGTAGTTTTCCATCATAATTGCAGCGTGTGCCCAGATTTGGTTAATTTTTTCATGCCTCTCACTATTTTATTTCTGATAATTCCCATGTTAAACGTTATCATGATGTAGGTGAAATGTACACGGATAACAAAAGAATGATAAAAAGTGAGGTTTCAAAACGAAAAATATTTAAATATATACTACTACAAGTGAATGAAAAAAACAGAATAACACAATGCAAAATGTTTTAATAAAATTTGTAGATATACAGGGTGTTACAAATTCGGCATTGAAGCATTGGAAGCTCGGAAATGATAAAAGATACAGGGGCGGTTAAAGTTGTTCAATTTTGGTCTCATTAGTATGCCACCAAGAGAGTTAAAAAGTTCCGAATATTTCCGGAGATATTCGGGAAAAAGATACGAAAATGAGCGATTTCATTTTCACGACTTTATTTTTGAATCTATAAAAAACACCGATTTCACATTGTTGAGGAAACTTTTATGCTCTATAAGCTGACATTAATAATTTTTCAATTTTACGTTCCATTTTTTAGATACCACTATCAAGTAAATTTTTTTAAAATACGGACCTGGATTTTTTTCGCAATTTTTAAACATTCTTACCCCCAAAATGTAATGGCAATATTACTTTCTCGTAAGAATAATATTCCTTGGCTAAAATCAATTTTTAATATTTTTCTAAATTTTTTGTCCGGTCCTGAAACACTTTTATTTTTGTTAAAACATTAATTTATAAATAACTTAATAACATATCAATTATAATATAATAATGAATGACTGACTAGTTTTCTAAATATTCAAATACACCTCCGTTTTCTTATATGCTCAGATTGATTTTTCGTCCGATTTTTACTTTAGCTCTCTCAATAATTGAGAGAGCTAAAGCAAAAATCGGAATTGATCTTTTTACCCTATGAAATGCATCTTGTATACATTGTTGTAATTCTTCAAGAGTATTAACTTCATTTTTATAAACCAAATTTTTTAATGTCTTCCATAAAAAAAATCCAGCGGTGAATTATCTGGCGACCTCGGTGTCCATTCTATTGCGTAACTATGTCCGAGCCACTACTTATCAGGAAAGCGTTCATTAAATAAATTATAGTTAAAAAAAACCTAAAAAACACGCTTTAAAGGGCAACTGAGCTAAAAAGTAAAAAATAATGTGTAAGTATTAAGATTTTGTTTAATAGTGATAAAAATTAAATTAACTCAATATAATTGCTTGTTACTAAGTTTAAAATTAAATAAAGTGATTGACAAAAAAATTAGTTTAGTGTAAAAAATCGTGGGATGCTTTTTGACTATATTTTATAATAACTCTACTTTTATCAATCTACCAATGAAATATTTAAAACAATTGATAACATGCACCCTACGCTTTTTACAACAAAATCCTTTTTTTGTCAATCACTTTATTCTATTTTAAACTTAGTAACAAGCATTTAATTATATTGAGTTAATTTAATTTGTATCACTATTTAGTTTCATATTATTTTTTTTTTTACTTTTTTAGGTCGGATTTCCTTTAAAGCGTGTTTTTTCTAAGTTTTTTTAAACTATAATTTATTTTAGTTTTTTTTTAAACTATATTTTATCTCATCCTAATCATCCTTGTAAGGACCGATAACAATACAATAATTTGGCAACTTTGCCCTAGTCATCGATTCTTGATAAGGATGCAAAGTTTTGGTTTAATCTGATATTTTGAACTTGGTGAAAATCATGTTCGAAAATTCCGTTACAAACAAACAAGCACACAGGTGCTTAAAAAAACGTGTTAAGGAGAGCTGTTAACTACTAATTGTAGAGATTTAGAAATTTTTGAAATAAATTTTTCATTTTTTTTTTGAAAACTTTTGAAATAATTTTTTTGGTCAAATTATTGCATTTTCATCGGTCCTTGATAAGTGTGCAAAGTTTCGGTGTAATCTGACGTTTTGAGGTGGGTGAAAATCTCGTCCAATGATTCCATTATAAACATACATACAGGTGAAGCTAATAAAAGCGTGTTAAAACAGTTTTACAGCTCTCGTGTTAGGCTGTGGCATCCCATCTTGTTGGAGCCAGAGATGAGGCAATCTAGGCAAAGGAATTTTATCCAAATGTTCTTGGGAATCCGTATTTAAGAATTGCAAATACCTTTCTCCATTTCGGTTTTTATTAAACAGGAAAGGGTCAACAAGATAATTTGTGTTCATGCCCACCCAAACATTTTATGCTTAACCGGACTTGTTTTCTTATTTCCCTGTTCCCTCTTGGATTATCAACATTCCAGATATGGGGGTTGTATTACTTAAAAGCAAAATTAACTTTAAAAAAATCGGGGTTGAAGTTAATATCCTTGAAGAATTGTAACAGCATGCAGTTTATAAGGTAAGATGAATAGTATGGCTCTGCTGAGGCTGAGCAGGCATATTTGGGACATAGAAGAAATTGCAGGAGTTCTATTGAGCAAGCCAAAATTGCTGCAAAAGACCGCCTTATCCATAATTCTGAAAATTCATCCAAGACAATGGGACAAATTATCAATCAACAAAGGGGGAAAAATAGTAACTCCAGACCTAGTCACAACATAATACCGGATGATTTTAATAGCTTCTTTTCAAATATACCTCAAAATCTAGTACAGCGTATTCCACGGACAATCATTGATGCACTCAGTTACTTCGATGAATTTATAACACCAGTAAATGCCTTCAGTTTTAAAGAAGTAACATTCAATGAGGTTAGAGAGATCGTTGAATGCCTAAAAAATACACCTAGTTGTGATATATGGTATTAATGCAAAAATGATCAAGACAGTGAAAAATATATTGACTTCAACTAATAAATATCTGTCTTAAAAATAGCATCTTTCCTAATAATTTAAAAGTGGTGATCTCACTCCGATTTTTAAGAAGGGTGATCCATCAGCTCCAGAAAATTATCGTCCAGTTTCAATCTTGCCCATTATATCAAAGGTGCTGGAAAAGTGTATGGCAGTCCAGATTGTTGATTTCTTTGAGTCAAACAATTTATTTTGTAAAACACAATTTTGATTTAGAAGAAACAAGAGTACTCTCTTGGGAATATTGGATCTTGTCTCAGCTATAGTGAATTTCATAACATGCAGTACAACTCCGTCTTGATCTGTGGCCTGAGGAAGGCGTTCGACTGCGTCGATCATGGGATTCTTCTTCGAAAGCTAACAAAATCCAAGTTTGTCCTGACAGAATCAATCTTATTTGGATTGCAGATATCAGGTGCTGAGGGTCTCTGGGGTGCAGTCGACAAGGAGTGAAATTACAATAGGGGTTACTCAAGATTCCATACTGGGCCTTATCCTATTTTTGATTTATATCAATGATCTTCCTGGCCATGAAGCAATCGCCAAATACACTCTCGTCTCTGACGACACCACAGTGTCTCTATCTCTCTGATAAGCTGGAGGATTCGTTGGATGGGTTCCTAGGCGCGCAGGAGAGGGCTGTAGCTTGGTTCTGTTCGAACAGGCTCTTACTTAATGCTGACAAAAGAACAAGAGTAATTTTCACAATTAGGGAAGTGTCTGTGGCAAACGTATCTGAGTAAAATTCTTGGGGGTGCTGATGTTGATGCCCTGGCAAAAAACTCAATAAGAGCATCTTTGTGCTTCGGAATTTGTCTCGGTGTGTCTCGGCTGAAATAATCCATTTTTCAAGCCCATGTTTCATAAATATGCCATTGTTGCTTGTGGGCATTTGGCTGAGGTACATAGGGTGTTTAGGTTGCATAGGAGAGCTCTGAGAGTGATAGTTGAATTGGGATTTCGGGATGACTGTGTGTGGGTGTTTCTGGACTGAGAGTGTTGACTGTGCCTTGCCAGTACATATACCAGTGCTTGATGTATGTGAGAGGAAACCTGTGCTTGTTCAGGACTCACGGGGACATTCATTAATACAATACGCGTGGTAGGCAGAATATTGTCCCCTCATACTGGCATCTTAGAAGATGCCAGGATGGCCCTGGGTGGCCGGAATTTTTTTAATGCTCTGCCTGTGCATATAAGAGCCCTTCCACTACTGCATTTTGGGAGAACGGTAAAAAGACTTTGTTACACAAGGCATTCTATTCCTCCAAAGGCTTCCTAAATTGTAATTTTAATGAATTTGATTTGTAGTGTGAGGTTATAATATTTTATTAATATTTTTAATAGTATTTTAATAATTTAACGTGTTCCATGTTTTATTGACAACAGTATTTTGTTCCTACTGAGTGTTTAGTATGTCTTTTGTATAGACTTTTGATGATGATTATTTTGACATGTTCTGTTGCAGGAGCTTTTGCTATATTTGTAATGAGTAGAGATAATTATGCTTATTCTTGTTGGATTGACCTGTGTAAACATTTACTGTAATTTACATGAATAAACTATTGTGTTGTATTGTAAAGGGCTATAGCTAAAATCAGAACGAAAATCGATCTGTGCATAGGTACCTATGAAATAACCGAAATATTTTCGAACATTTATGAAAAACAGGGATTTAATAATAAACTAAAAATATTATTATGTAACCTATTTATAAATGTTTTCATGAAAACAAAAGTTTTAAGTTTTTAATTAATACAGACGGTGATTCTGCGACAGGAACGGACTAAAAGCTTAAGAAAATAATTAAAAATTAATTTTAGCCAAGGAATCTTATTGATATGAGGAGGTCAATATTGCTATTATATATATTGCTATAATATAGATTTAAAAATTTGTGAAAAAACTACTTGCTAGTAGTATTTAAAAAACTAAACATCAGAATGAAAAGCTATTTATGTCAGCGGGTAGAGCATATAAAGTTACCCTAAGAATGTGGAATCGGTTTTTTTATTAATTCAAAAATAAAGGCGTAAAAAATAAACAAAATCGCTCATTTGCGTTTTTTCCCCAATATCTTCGGAAGTATCGAAATTTTTTAACTTTTTTGGTGTCATATTAATGAACCCAAAATTGAGCAACTTTGGTCTGTATCTCTTATAGTTTCCGAGATTCCAATGCTCGTATGTCGAATTTATAAAACCCGTGTGTATAATAAATCGCTTTCCAATAAATTGTGGCCAATTTTATTAATTGCCTTTATATATATTTCATATTCACTTTAGTTTTTAGCCAATGAAAATAATCCATAATATATGAAAAAAGCTTCAGAGCTCTTTCGTGCTCTTTAAATATTCTGAGTAAAAAATTAATTCTAAATTTTAATATACTTCTACTAACCAAATCTTAACTTACGCTGTATAAACTAAATCGGTAGTCCTCACTTTCAAGAGTCTTGGTTAATTTAAATATTTATGAGAACCGCAAAGAGCAGCGGTTTTCGGGGTAAAATCAGCAAAAATATTCGATTGAGATTAATTAAATTGCCAAAAATAAAGCTTAAAACCAGTTCACTATTATTTATACAATTCTGAATACAAGTTTTTGGTTCTGATCGCTTAAGGTTACAAGACATCATTATTTTTAAGAACTTCAAGATTATTATGCTAAACAAAGATACATACGCAAATAATCTCGTTTTAATGAAAAACCCAATCTGTCATAATTGGTGTATGTGCTGACTGGGATATTTTGATATAATGAACACGTATGTGATTTACTTACAACTACAACTGGAATATTCTGAATATATTCTAACAATAAAACAATTACTTTACAGGCGTCGGCTTAGACCAGCATTCGATTTGCTTGTTGATTCTTTGTTTGTACCATTTTATATTATTTTTTGTAAACAATTTCGGTTTGGAAGAAATATTCATTGTAACAGCTATACCAGTATATCTACGTCACTTTTCAGCTATGCCGACTCAGGGCCGTAGCTAAGAGGGGAGGGGCATTTGGGGGGCAATGCCCGACCTTAAAAGCGTATGTCATAATTATTACTATTTATTCTGATCAATCCATCAATCCGATAAAAAGTCAAAGTAGAAATAAGTGGGTATGTAGCGATTTGCCTATTTATTTCCATACAATGTTTTATTTATGTTTGTAATATTTTGCATGTCGTTTAATACTAGCAAAACGAAATTAAAATTTCTTTTATTTCTCTTGCCACTTACAAATTATTTTTTTTTTACGTTTTTTCGGTCATCTAAAAGTCTGCGACACCGGCGGGATTGCGAAAATTGTATGCACTGCTTCAAATTTCGGATGCCCGACCTCAAATTCCGTTCTAGCTCCGGCCCTGTGTCGACTATCTCATAACCTACCTGTAAAATACAGTTCCATATTTTTCGATAAGTAGAGAGCTGACTAATAAAATTTGTAGGTATACAGTGTGGTCAATTAAGTCTGCAACATGTGGGACACTATTTTATTATTGATTTCTCAGAAAATGTCACTCCTGATAAGAGTTGGTGCATGAAGAACAACTAACATAAGCAATGTTAAATCTGAGGTGCTGTGTAGTGGGTGCGCAAAATTTACGATAATGTGCCTGTGTAAAAATAAGCAATTTTGACAATAGTCATAAAAATATGAACAGAAAACTTTAATAAACTTTTCCCATACGAACTGTAGTTTCTGAGAAAAAATAGGTTAAACATGCAAAATATGCGGTCTTTTCCATCATTTGGCGCTAAATTTCTCAGACACTACAGCTTGTAGAAAAAACATTATTGAGATTTTCTATTTATTGTGCTTTTTAATTTGACCTTCTGAAATTTTCTGATTTCATACATTTTTTATTTTATATGGGCACCTTCATAAATTTTGCGCACCCTGTACACAGTACCTCCGATTTAACATTGCCTGTGTTAGTTTCTCTCTATGCACCAACCTTTAGCAAGAGTGAAAATTTCTGAGAAATCTGAGCGCCAAAAAATTGCACTGCTTATTTATCAGATATTAGGTCGTAAAAATGTATCACATTTTTTATGCCAGTCGATACAAAAAGGTGTTATTCATTACCGAACCGAAAGAATGACATTTTATATGATTTATGGTTTTTATTTTGTAGATGACCAAAGGGAAATTGAAAAAGCCTCAAATTAACCAACGCGGAAAATATTTTTAGACCATTCTATTTTTACAATATTACACTTTAGACGTAGTTCTACGTAAAACTTGTATGTGTTAGCATACAACCTCGCATACAACCCTCCCGATTTTTTTTTACTGGATTTCCTGGTAGTTGAGTTGATTCTACGCTTATATAGAGAGCAAAAAATAATTCTTTTTTCTTTATAAATTAATGAATATTATTATTGGACTCAAACTAGCAACCTAAGAATTGCTAGTTCATCGCTTTATCAAATGAGCTAAGTAGACCGGAAATCTATTGGGCAGATTGGGTACAGTTCTCTTAAATTTAAGATCAGTTTGGGTTTTAGTTGGTTAGGTGAAGAAATTGGAGGATAAGTAAATCGACGGCTGGAAAATGTGCCAGGTATATTAAGATCGATTATGGGGCGCCGTCCTTATGCCAACCTTGAAGTGAAATAATCAGAATTAAACCTGGATGCTACATTGCCATGAAATAATAAAAGAATCAACAAAGCCTAAATATGTCTTACGAAGTTAAGGAGATTATTTGAAAAACTGGGCGCCAGATCAAAAATGATGGTCTGGTTATATCTCACAGTTAGTTATGAGTTATATGGCTACGTTCCCTACTGCAACACAGTAGCAGCAATATACTGAGGAATATGGTTACACAAAACTCATGGACATTATCGAGGTAATCTCTAGGAAATGCAAACGGATCACATCGTTTCATAGCCTTGAAGAATCATATAGTCAGTTGATCCTAACTCTTAGAGAAGAAGAACGCATTCATCACTGACCACTGATGAATCAAAAACAATAAATGGAGGGATATCTGAGGAGGACCCAATGTGAATGTTGGCATTTCCTTGGGGACAAACGTCTATACAATAGAGGCATTTGTTCACGAGGATTTTACATCGAGCCATCACAACCAAAACATATCCATTTCCTCAAACAATCATGCTGCCCTTAGTGAATCTGAACTACCATCGATTCACTTTCAAGTTTCAACAGGATTGAGCACCTATGGATTTTTGCCCTTCAGAAATAACCAGACCTAGAGCCGTTCAACAACTCCAACCGGAATTTTGAAAGTGGCAATAAATAGATAATGTTTCATCAACATCTTAAATACTAGAATGCAAAACCTGACCAGAAATATGGGAAGGATAAAATAATCAGAAATCCGTCAAACAGCTGAAGTGCTGATGCTTTTAACCACTTGAGCCTGAAATGGATGAGACAATTTCGGTTCAGGTCTCAGGATAACCCAAACTAATCCTATTCGCCCCGTTTCAATCAACCAACCCTGATAGAATTAAGTTCTTTATTCAGCAAGTCAATAGTGAAAACGTTGGTTTAAACCAAGAATACTAAACCAGACAGGATGGTTACTTTCCATAAGAGCCTATGTTCACTTACTATTTCCCCGTACCCCGTGGTCCCCTCACCCACATCGTCATCGATGTGACGTTCCTGCACGACGAACGTCCTTCAATCGCCATTGCTGTAATTGCAACTTCTATGTTTTCGTTGTGTTTTTAGCTTTTTTAGTGATATTTTCGGATGTTTTAAAACCATTGATAGTTGTGTTTTGGTACTTTGAATATTGAGAGACTTGATATTCTAATCCTATAAATTGAGGACTAAAGCAAAGAACATAGTGCCTGTTTTGCAGAGTATTTTTCAGTATAGGGTTTTCATTGATTTTTTTTATTAAATAAGGTAGGAACAACTTAAATTATTTTTAAATGTAAGCCAGTTTAAGTTCCTTATAACGTATAATATCATAAATATATTACGTCATACAGCTGTGTCGAATCATATGTTAAGGCTTTTTCATTCATAAGCACCCATGTTACAAGCATTATGAATGTAACACTTATTAGTTAATACACACAAATTAAAAAACTAAGGCTTTCTTAATTCAATTTTATTTTCCATAATTTGGAAGTAGAATGTCGAACTCTGAGTGCCACAAGAAAACTACTATTTTGAATATCAGTAAACATGTACAGACTGGCTCAAATTTGAGTCTATGTATGGGGAACTCGAAAACCGTAAGAGATAGAGTACCGATCAAATTGTTCATTTAGGTGCCTAGCAATATGCCGTTTAGAAAGTTTTAAAATTCCGAGTATTTTCGGGGATATCCGAAAAAACCGATATATTGAAAAATCGTTTTATTTTTTTCCTGAGTTTATTTCAAAACGAATTTCAAATTGAATTGCATTTTTGTATTGTCACATTATCCGCTCTATCCAGTGATGGTATCCAGTTTGGAATCCGACGTATCGTCTTCAAGGGGTCATCATCAAATTTCTTTTTTTAAATACGAACTTAATTTTTTTTTATCGTAATAAATAATTTAAGTTACTTTTAAATTTATATTCTTATATTCTATGAAAATATTTTAATTTGTTTTTTTGTGTCAAGTGGAAAATAGAAGTTTTTAAAGAATAAAAAATAGTAAAGTTAAATGAACAGGTTCGTTTATTTTTTACCCCAAAGCCAAATGAATAATTAAAAAAAAAATTAAATAAAAAAAAAACAATAAAAAAAAAATTAAAAACACATAATTCATATTAATAACACCAATATCATCTGAGAAACGATAAAAAAATAAAGATCGTATTTAAAAAAAGAAAGCTGATGATGACCCCTTGAAGACGAAACGTCGTATTCCAAAATGGATACCACTATTGAATAGAGCGGAAAAAGTGCCACTGCAAAGGTGCAATTGAATTTGAAATACGTTTTCAAATAAGCTCAGGAGAAAAATAAAACGGTAATTCAATATTTCGGTTTTTTTCCGGATATCTCCGTAAATACCCGGAATTTAAAAAAATTCCCAACGGCATATTTTAGGCACCTAAATGCGCATTTTTGGCTTCATTTGACCGACACTGTATCTCTTACGATTTTCGAGTTCGACATGCATAGACTCGAATTCGAGCCACCCTGTACATAAATTCGATACAAATATACTTTTTGTAGAATAAAAGCAATTTTTAACTAATTAATGTTCAACTTTTTTCTTTAGATATAATATTTTACATAGTTACAAATAAAAAAAAATACAGGATGTCAACTTGAAAGCTTTCAATGTAAATATCTCGAAAAATAAAATAGTTGCAAAATTGTAATTTGGCACGTGTGATATCACAAAAGGTGTGACATCACCCCTTTTGTGATATCTCACGTCAAAGATCTCATTGAGTAGTATCTAATACAGTATCCATCTATTTGTTTTAGCGACGAATGCACGTTTTTTTGATGGTTCTGTGATTCTATTTACTTGTAAATGTTAGACACCACTATTCAATCTCTTATTGTTCAAGAATTCGAAAACCAGTTAGATATTGATGGAAACAGGAACCTAAATGAAAATCTGATATATTATCAACAAGATGGAGCGCCATCATACTATGTTCTTCCTGTCAGGAAATTTCTGAATGACGCTTTTCCAGGTCAGTGGAACGGACGGAGAGGACCAATAGAATGGCCCGCTAGCTCTCCCTATCTAACACCTCTTGACTTCTTTCTCTGGGGCTATTTGAAAAATGTTTAAAACACAATCTGATTCGATAGAATACCATCGGCAACGTATTATTAGAGAATGCAGATCTATTCCAGGAGAAGTGTTTCAAAATGTCAGAATGGAATTTGGAAACAGATTATAATTTTGCTTACAACAAAATGGAATGCATTTTGAGCACCTAACCAAATAAAATAGCAATTTAATAAAATAGAGTTTGTTTTACTAGAATTATAATTTTTGTTTTTCCCTGTATTAAATTAAAAAAAAAATCTTGTGCAGATGGGTACTACTCAATGGGACTTTTAAATTAAGGTATCACAAAAGGGGTAATGTCATTTCAAATTTTAAAGGTGAGATGTGGAGCGCCTAGGGGATAACTCACGCCTTGACCGACATATGGTCGTTCTTATAGTTTCCTCTACTTATATAACATTTGCACCAAATTACAATTTTCCTGTTTAATTTTTCGAGATATTTACATTGAATTTTTTCAAATTGACACCCTATATATGAATCCTTTATTTCAGAAATATACTAAGTACCATTTTCTGAAAAGGAATTATTAAGCTTTCGAAAATTATGCATACTTTTTTGGCTCACACTGCATAAAACAGTTTTTTTTATTTTTATCTATTTTTCTCTCATAAATTCATACTCTTAAGGATACTTTTCATACAAGATTTAATAATACCCGAAACGTTATACTTCTATTTACTTTTGGCTTAACAGGTTTGTTTAAATTGAAATACAAATAGCTTGGAAAAAATACTTTCCATTCTTTATTAATAAAAAAAGCTGTAATTTCATAAGAAATAGTTTAATTTTAATATCCATTTAAACTTTTGAGTTCAAACACATTTTTATAAACACTAAAAAAGAAAAATAGTCTTGCCAGTACGTATTTGCCATAATATGTGTGCTAAACCTTTCGCGCCAACTTCGTGCGTGGCTACGTCACCACAGAGCAGCAGTCAGTGAAAAAATCCAGCCGATGTAACCATCCTCTCTAGTTTATTATTGTTGGGTTTTAAATAAGCAGGTCGCTATATTTTTTCTTAATGTTGATAGAAATTAAATTTGAAAAAGAAGACAAGCAAATCCTAATCAATAACTTAGTTAAGAATTTCGATATAAGTTGTGTGCAATATGTGTAGTGTTTAACGCTTGCTGAGTGAATTTGTCAATACAAAAATACTTAAATGCAAATAGCCTTCTTCTGACCTAAAATATTTAAAAAGACTATGTATTAGTACTTAGGAGTACGACTCTATTGTAAGGTCGAACGAGTGAAGGGTATTGTACAACTAGCAAATTCTTACTAAGTATAGCACTTATAGCAGTTCAATTAGAAATCACATATGTTTTGTTTTCATATCGGTTCTGGACATGTATCACGTTAAAATTTGTTTTATTTCGGAAAGTGTGCCCCTTAGTGGTTGCTACTTTTCCTTTTTTATAAATAAATTAATTAAAGAGAAGCATCGATTTTGAGGTTATATACTGATATTTTTCGATCTTCTTTGTTGTCCCCCCCCATTACAAATAAATAACTGTTTTCATACTTTCAAATATTATTTTAGACATAAATTCCTTTACATACAATTTTGCATATATCATCCATATTATAAGCTTCAAGGGTTTTTATAGATACCCTATAAAAGCTTACTTATAAAGCATTAAAATATTTATATACAATTTTTTTCAATATGTCAATAGCACTTTTGGTTTTACATAATTACTAGTGCAAGAATTTATTAAAAATTGTTATTAATAGGAGCCCCCGCATATTTCTTCATTTCATGGCAAAGCAATATTGTATTGTTGTAGCTTGATACTCTTAGCAAAAGTTGTTCAAGGTGCGCAAGTAGATACAGCTAGTTGAAGTTGAAATTTGAAATGCATTTTCAAATGAGCTTGTAAAATTTGAGAAAATTTTGTGGATTTGAATCATAACTAACCTAAACTAACCCAATATATTGAGGGAGACACTTTTACACAGCTTCATAATGTACATACAAGATAAAACTCCTATCGGTAAATCAATTTTTAGCTGCGTTTTGTAGTTTGCTTGTTGATTTGCCTCTTGGTCTTTCTCTTAAACTATTATAATTTTATAAGCTGTGTTGCTAACTTAATTCAGGCCACAAATCTATAATTCAATTTGTGCATTCGACGCGCATTTTGTTAACCATGTTAGCATCATCAGGAGACGATTAAAATGTTTAATCATCGCCTGATGACGCCGGCATGGTTAGCGAAACGCGGTATTGTGGATAAAACTGTGTTGTAGTGCATTTTGTTGAAGGTTCCAAACCTCAACTTAGCAAGGATAAAGGCGTTAAAAATATAAAAACTGTCTCCTGTAATGGTGTTTCACTAATTTTGTTCATCTTCCACTGAAAATGAATGAATATTCAATTTTTC
>JAEQML010067710.1:0-18859 GCA_016904865.1 Pissodes strobi
CGGCATCGCGTCTAACGCGCCGGACTGCGGCAAAAAAGACGGAACTTACTCTCCAACAGAAACAAGCACGACTAATCTTCGCTCTCAATTACCAAGCATGTAAACAGCCGTTTTGGGATAGGGTCATATTTTCTGACGAAAAGATCTTCCAATCCTCAAAAAAATGCAAAATTAAGGTGTACAGATCAAACGACCAGCGTTTCAATCCTCGGTACGTCGACAGGTATAGAGCTGCAGGCCATTTCAGTGTAAACGTGTGGGGATGGATTTCGTCGCGAGGAATGGGAGTTGTCTGCTGGATTCAGGGACGATTTGTTGGCGAAACTTATATTCAAATATTGGAGAACGTTATGGTACCCAGTGTAGAACAGCTTTACCCTGAAAATAATTATATCTTCCAACAAGACAACTGCCCCGTACACACTTGGAACATCGTCACGCAATGGATTCAAAATGCCAACATTGAAACTTTGCCATGGCCAAGCAACAGTCCCGATATCAACCCAATAGAAAACATGTGGGGAAAATAGTCAAAAGGCTTTACCGACGAAACTGTATGCCTCAGAACAGCAAGGAACTATGGCAAGGTATTCAGGAAGTATGGGAAGAATTGTCACTTGAAGAAAACTTCATTGCCCGCTTTATGACCATGGGTCGAAGACTTCAAGCTGTGATTGATACAGATGGAGATTTCACAAAATACTAAGTTGCTTTTAACTGTTTCTTTTTGTATTTATTAATTAGGTTTTTGTTGTTTAAATAATTAAATAAAAATAGTATATTTATGTTTAAAATGAATAAAAGTTGAGTTTAATCATTCTTCTAACCATAATACCTATGAAAACAACCAACGATAAACAAATGAAATATATGAATACTATGGGGTCATCCATCACTTATCGCTTACAATTTTTTCGTTTAAACAGACCATTAGTTCCCTTATTGGACGTCAAATCACATTTCGTCAAAACGCAGGTTACCTATATGTCAGCCTCATGATAGGAATATACTGCTCAAAATAAAGAACGAATTTTTCAGATCGTATTACAGAAATTATCTGTACATCATCAGCAAGGGAAAGAAATATCCGGCCTTTAATAGAGGTGTGATGAACTAAAAATTTCAAAGTCTGTTCCCATCTATATCGGATCCAGTTAATTTTCGTAATATTTGTGTTCAGGATCAGATTGCTACAATTTTTGAAAGTGCTTTTAACTCTCGACTAATGGAATTCTTCGAAAGGTTTAGACTGCTGAGATCCTTTCAAAATGGCTTTAGAAAGGGTAAGTCAACTCTAACAACAGTCAGTGAACTCTGTTATTTTGTATATGATTCTCTTTTGATCTCAGTCGAGCATTCGACACTGTAAGTCATAGCCTCTTGTTGGATGGATGGAGAAACTTAATGTGTTGGGTGTCAGGGGCATTGCTAACAGCTGGATATCGTCATATTTAGCGAACATTTATAATGAATGCATGCAAATCTAAGTCCAGGAATCCTGTTTATAGCGTTTATCAATGATATGCCTCCCGCTTGTCCCTCTCCAGACAGAGAGATTGTCTACGCTGACGATGCAATTTTTTTAATTTCCGAAGATCATATTGTGACTCCTATTGACAGAGCAGATCGGTCAGCCGCTGAATTTAGTGACTGGGGTACCAACAATGGATTGGTCTTAAATACCAGTAAAACTCCCTTTATGAGCTTTTTTCCAAAAAAACGCCACAATCGATCAGTTATTTCATTCGGGTAAATGATCAATCTATTAATCAGACAGCAAGCACGAAGTTTTTAGGCGTTATCAGGGACCAAAAAATGACTTGAGAACATCATATTAACGCTTTGACTTCCAGGTTGATCGGATCTTGTTTTGAAGAGATCGGTTTCAATGAACGTTCTGAAACTAGCTTATTACGGTCTTGTTCAATCCCATATGTCATATGGGACAATATTTTGGTGAGGCTCAGTTTATCTTAATAAAGCATTCATTATGCAAAAAGGAATTAATTATTAAATGTATGCTGCGCCTTCCACCAGGTGCTCACTGTTGAAAGGCATTTGTGGATCTAGGTCTCTTGACTGTTCCATCTCTTTACGTGTACTCAATTATTCTGCACGTTAAACAAAACGAGATTAATTTTTTTTAAACTCAAATTTACATAATTATAACATGAGAACTTAAAGTCACGTACATTTTTCATATTCTCGTCTGAGCGTTGGTCAAAACTCACCTACATTTCAGGGAATTATTTTATATAATAAATTTTTGCAACTTTTTGGTGATCACACTCTTTCTTTATGATGTAAATTAGTACTTAGCAATGTAAATTGAATTTGCGTTACAAGTAACTTACACAGCTCAATAAATATATATAAATAAAAAGAAAGTAGGCATTTTCATTAACAAAAGTAAACACTACACTGAAATAAAAATGCTTAGGACAATAATACAATTTCAAAAATAAGTTTCATAGACAAGACTAGTTAAATTCAATAGAAAAAAACACATATCCTAAAATTACATATCAAAATTAAAGCCCAAAAAGTCTTGAATGGTAACTTATTAAAAAATTTAATAGACCAATATCCCGGACCGTCCTGACACCTCCCAAAACGCCACCAGACAGGCACCAATGCATCCCTGCCCCTGGTTTCATGGTCATGTACACTTCGATGTGCTACAAACGTTTCAGGATGTCTTTTAATATATAGCAAGTTTTCCAGAATATATACAGATGGAAGAGTAAGAATGCCCAGAGTCCCAAAGGCCTCCCTGCAGTCGTCCCTAAATCCCAAACCACTCAAGATTCTTATGGCTTTTCTCTGCAGGCCAAACATTCGTTGAGCATCAGCTGCATGACCCCAAGCAAGTATTGCATATGAAGAGTGTGCATGAAAAGTTGCAAAATAGGTGGTTAGCGATACATGTTTGGACACTTTATCAGCCAGACTTCGAAGTAGAAATAGATCACTGGCCAATCCCGAGGCGACCATATCAATATGTTGCTTCCATAGAAGCTTTGGATCAACATGGACTCCAAGAAATTTGACACTCCCAACACCAGCATTAGCTTCATGCACATCTCTCATCGAAAACACCATCCTGGTCGTTTTACTCATGTTCAGTAGTAATTTGTTTGCGTTGAACCAGATCTGAGCCACTTCCTGTGCAGCCATAAAACCCTCCAGAGATGCTTCTAAGGCATCAGCTGATACAGACACAGCGGGTTAGAAGAAGGGGGAAGACTTTTCTCCACAAATGAAAATGCCAATCTTTAGTTTAAGCGTTATGCATTTCGATGAGTTCACTCATCATCATCAGACTCTAAAATATATTTTTGTATAAGAAAAATACATTAAAATAACAAAAGTACGTCAAAATTACAATAAAAGTCAAAATTATACAGAAAATTTTAAAAAAACTCACCACACACTACTTAGCCATAATGTTGTATGTTTACTTTACTTGTTTTATTTTTTAAATTATATTTAGTGACCCATGTAAATTTAATGCGTTTGTCTTGATTTATTATTTTTTATTGATTTTCTCTGTCTGTTTTTATAATATTAGTTTGTCATGTTAGTTCCTTTGTGTTTTTGATTTTTCTTCCAGCTTTGTAAATGAGGGTAATATTTACTCTTTGTACAATAAAGCATTTTTTGAATTTGAATTTGAATACATAGCAAACAATGACAAAGGAAATAAATAAATTAACAAATTGGTACACGTCGCGACATCCAGTAAACACAGTTAAAACTAAGGTTTTTAAACATTTAATTAAAAGAAGGAATATATAACGGTGAAGGCGGAACATGCTCGAATTATCAATGGTCGTAGACAGAGTACTATAGTAGTAATACCCCGTATTTGGTGAAAATTAAAATACTCTAGGGCAGATTAGTTAAGAAAAGGGTAAGTTTAGAAAGAAAAAAAAGGGGGGGGGGAGAAATTAGTATTTATCAAGGAGGGTATTAATTATTTATTTATTGGAATTCGGAAGGCTGTGTGGACTTAAGGAGTTAAAAAATAGATTACTATCAAACTTAGTCTGTTCATTAACACAAACATAATCTGGTGATTTTATGGCCTTGTTAATTTCAAGGATTTCTAGAAGGTCCAACTTTAAGCCTTTCTGGCAAACATGAAAAACTTCCGCGTCTGCCTCCGGTACGAATCTATGTCTGGCCTCGATAATATGGTTAGCGAATGGAGAAGAAGTATTAGTAATAAACTTATATAAGTTATTTTCAATTAGTTTAGTATGTTCTTTTACCCTTGTTTCAATTCTCCTTCCGCTTTGTCCAATGTAGCACACCTTACAGTCAGGATGAGAACAGTTGAGCCTGTAAATACAGACACTGTTGTGTCGTCAGCAAAGAGAGTATATCTTGAATTAGGGTCAAATGTTGGTAAATCATTTACATAAATCAGAAATAGTATTGGCCCCAAGATTGAACCCTGGAGTACACCAATGCTTATATCTCCCTTTGCTGACGTCACACCAGCATAACGCACACACTGATGCCTACTTCCAAGGTATGATTTTAATAGGTTTATGCTATTGGGACAGAATTTATAATATGTGAGCTTCTCCAAGAGGATTCCATGGTCTACACAGTCAAAAGCCTTACTGCCGACCATGAAAGGTATCCAAAATAGAGTGCACTAAATGAAGAATACCCAATGAAGTATTTTTATTTTGTCTAAAACCAAACTGCGCATCACTAAAAAGCCCATTACCTTCAAAGAAACTAACAATCTGATCAGACATACATTTTTCAATGATCTTTGAAATTATCGGGAGAAGAGAAATAGGGCGGTAACTATCAGGAATGTTGAGGTCACCCTTTTTAAAGATTGGCACCACGACACCAATTTTCAAGATGTCTGGAAATATATTTTGCTTAAAACATTGATTTATGAGCAGTGTCAGAGGAATTAAAATCTCATTTTTTATGCATTTGATAACCTTAACATTAATGCCAAAAATATCACAGCTATTTTTATTTTTTAGATTGTTAACAATTTCTCGAACCTGGTTAAAACTTACTTCTTTAAATGAAAAAGTTTGTAGTATATTTAGATTAGTGAGATTTTCAATTGGATTCAAGTTAGTGTCAGGTATTTTTGATATGAGCTCTTGTGCAATGTTTAAAAAATAATTATTAAAATCATTTGAATTAAGAAATGTACTTGATGGGTTTATGCGATTTTTATTTCTATTTTCGTTTATTATACTCCACATTTGCTTGATCGAGTTATTTGAATTTGTGATTGAGGTATCATTGGCAATGATTTTGGATTGACATATTTGTGACCTGTACATTCTCTCATATTCCCTGTAATACATTTTGTTATTGGGAGTGTTATATTATTCACAAATTTCTCCCAGAAAACGCAGGTGCTCCCTCATTGCTCTTAGCCTGTCAGAAAACCAGCTTATATTATTGGACTGATCAGACCGAACTGGATAATGTTTCTCTGGGAAAGACTCTAAAAATGCTCCCTCTAGAATAGACATAAGCTCAGAAAATTTATCATTTATAGAAATGTTATTATTTTTCACAAAATCCCAAGAAGTATTCGAGATAGTATTGTGGAAGATAAATAGACCTTGTTGTGTAATAGGCCTACATACTTTTTTTGCCTGAATGACTTTACATTTTCCATATTGACTAGAAAATTTATTATTTGGCCTTTATGATCAGACACATCAAGATCTACCACCTCAACATTTAACATCTCAGTTGCAGAATTAATAAAGGTGTTATCCAAACATACATCTTGCCTTGGCTCAAAAACCGTCCTACACAAGCCAAAACCCCTGAGAGCATCCTCAAGAATCTGGGCATTTACCTGGTTTTCATCAAAGTGTACATTAAAATCGCCAGCTATTACTATACTTTTGTCTGGGTTAAGAGCTGCTATTGTGCTCTCCAGAGCATCCAAGAAGGTGTCAAAACTGCCCGAGGGTGACCGATATAAAACTAAAGCATAAAGATTAAGACTTTTAAAATAGACGCAACATGACTCTACAATCTTTTCAACGTTAAAACTTACTTTAAAAATTTTAAAATTTGACCCTATACTATTCCTAACTAATAACATTGTACCTCCTCCAGTGTACTGAGACCTTGCAAAGAAACCTCCCATGACCCATCAAGGTGGAAGGTTTTCAATTCCTCTTCTGCCAGCCAATGCTCTGTGATGCAGAGTAAGTCAATAACCTTGTCTGCAATAAATGCCTCTAGCTGAGGTATTTTGTTTCTTAGGGACCGCATGTTGATGTGTAGAATCCTTAAGCATTTTCTTTCGTATTTCCCTGAAGCTGAGTTAATGTTCTTGGTTCTGTCACCCCTCTAGGGCTCTGGAGATTGAGAAAATGGTTGACAATTGTCCCTATTGGCCACATTTCAGCTTGTAAGTATAGTTCCCTATTATTTGAAGGAACGGCTAACTTAAAAGAATGCATCGGTGAAGAGTTCATTTGGATGGATTCGTAGATATTTTACGGATAGAACCGAATATGTTAGAATGGGCAATTACATTTCGGAGGAGATTAAAGCTCCTTCCCAGAAGTTCCGACTTTGTTAAATTAATGGTCTGTTGCCTATATTTTCCTTTACTTTATCGCCATTATTAAGTTAGCGATTTTGGTATTTTTAATTTGAATATTCTGCATGATGAATAAATAAAACTTGCTTATGAACGGCCTAGAGAGCAATAGCAATGTTAGGAACTATTCTTAGTGGCCAATTTTCCAATGAGGACTTAAGGAAAAGAAAATGGGTGGCAGATTTGGCAAACACGACTGCCAATAAATATTAGTTTCACTTGGCACAGGGTTGATTAAGATGGAAAAACCTGGCACAGGCCTTATTTCAGCAGTGAAATGACACAGATTAGAAAATAAGACAAGAATAAGAATTGAACATTGTCTTTCTTACACTTTCACTGAACCATTATTAAATATATTCTATATTGAGTGTGTAAGGAACATACTTAGTTAGAACCTGGATTGAAAATACCAATCATACAAGCTCATAATCTTATTTCTTAATATGTATACAATAAACCTTTAAAGAATTGTATATATAATTTTTGTTCGTAGATATGTGAAACTACAGTAAAACTAAACCATTAACTGTAAAAATTCGAGATGTACTGACACAAAACAATTTCTGACACTTACCAGCCAACAATTTTAATTTGATTCCCTTGGTGTATCCCTCTCCCCTCAGAATTTCGGCCTGCTGAAGATAAAGCTGTCCATGATAACAAGAAAGCGGCAACTCAGGTGCGGACGCCTGGTCAACGCTGATACCTGAATAAATGGCCATTCTTGACACCACCTGGGAAAAAAAAGCAAAGAGCATTTTAATGTTAATTCTAAGAATCACCCTCCTGGTACATTCTGTCATTTGTGAATTTAATAACGCATTTGTATAAAAGGCATCACCATTACCAAAGTGTCTTCTAATAGAGTTTTTGGCGCAGATTCTCCTCATGTAATCGGCTTTTATACAAAAAAATACCTTCGAAAAAAAAAACCTTTTTGGCCTAGAAATTGATGTTTTTACATGTGTCCTGAAAAGCCTATTTTCCCGACATTTTACAAAAAGGCGAGTTTGCTCCTAAAAATTCCCTGTCTTCTCAGTTTTCAATCCTCACGAATTTTTTCGGTTATGAGTGGGTATCTCAAGGTCCTGAAGCCCATCAGTAAGTTTTTTAAGATTAGTATTGGGCATTTGGGTGGGAAATATTTGAACATCTTACCGATGGAGGTTAGATCAATAAGATCAAGGGATCTTTTTCAAAAAGAGACCTGGATGTTTGTCTTTCGTCACGATATGTTTCATTGATGTTTATATATTTTTGTACTCTCTATAAGATATTTAATTTAGCACTGGCAAAAATAAATTAGAAAAACTCATCTAAACTGTATTCATTTCAATACAGTATGTATAAGCATGAAAAAAAATCAAATCAAGTTTGATAACTCATTACTTACAGATCTTGCTGCAATTTTACATATTGCGAACTGATCTCACTTTGGAACTCTATTAACAATGATGTTGTAGCTAACATTAACCAAATGTTAAATCAATTGGTGCAATTCACATGTCAAAACTGAGTAACTACTACTTACAGGGCTATTTCCTGGCGGAAACTGCAACGATGCCAGATTGTGGGTGCTGCCCTTCTGGTACTTGGAGTCCACCGGGAAATAGAAACTTAACCCTCTGAAGTTAAGAGTGAACACCTGCTTCTCAGAGTCGTACTCGCCTGGGTGGGTGGCGCCGAACGAGTGTTCAATTTGCTCGATTGAAGGCAATAGCTCAGGCGAGTTGAAGGTTAGACCACTAAAGACAGAAACATATTATGTTAAAATTTGTCGCTGGATACTATTATTATCAGTTAAACAGAGTTTTACGAATTTTGCTATCAAAGCTCATATTCCTGGCAATAATTTCCCAAAATATTTGTGGAAATTTAAATATAGTTCAAAAACAAACCACTGACTGACAGATGGTTAATTAGAGTAGCACAGATGTCTAATTAATGTAATAGTATATAATTTTGATATTAAGTTTCCCAATGCGATTCAGTAGTTAATGCAAGCCAAAATAAGTAAAAAGCTTTGTTGCAGTTAAAACATTCATTTAACAATTATTGGTTAATTGCAGATTTCAATTATTTGCTTATTATCAATTTAATTTAATATGCCTTTTACTTCAGATGAAAAAATCCCATACCTATGTTCATGGTTTTGAACTCGATTCAGACAATTGGTTATTTACAGATTTGAAAAGCAATTACAGACGATTTTTCTTGTCTACTTACCAGTACTTCAATTTAACTAACTTCATATTATAAATAAGGATGATCTTCAGCCGTTGAGAAACGGGATCAAAAAATAACCTAATGCCATCCTGAGGCAAATTAATTACCAAGTCTATCTCTAGAGGTTTCTGAAAAAGATTTTCCAACATAAGATCTCATCAAAAAGTATTACTTAAGATTATTAGACAAATATAGTGAAACTTATTAGCACTTTTGCTGAATTTAGTAAAGTACAAAACTTTTCATCTACAAATAAGTTCAGGATTTAAGCAGGGAAACTGAAATATTTACTTACCGCATCGTTGTACAGTACTTGGACGCCCTTTATAATGCCTATTTGCGCTTGAATTATAGCAACAGCTTGAGAGAAATGCATGCCTAAAAAACGTTAATTTCGTATAAGCATATTTCCAAGCCCTGAGCAATATGAAACATATTTATAAAATATAAATTTTCTTAATTAACACAATTCTCATTTTAGTTTCTAAAATTGACTTTAAGTCAGTTTGTTGACCCAACAAACTTCATGATACATATACATATTCAACCATTTAGATTGAAGAATTTTCAAAGCAGTAATAGTTACAGGTCTCGGAATTAGCTTTTGTCATGGCCTTCGAGTACATGAACTTGATTTACGAAATTAATGTTTGTATAACATTTTTGATGATTATTTATCATTCTGTAGATAAATTTGCTTTGTTCAATTTTCACAATATTTATCAGCTTTGTGATATCTGTCTTTCAATTGATACACCATATAAAATTTTAACTGCTTTATTCTGCAGTTTTTGTGCTTTTCTGAATAATGTTGTTCCACAGGAGCCCCCTTTTATTCCTTGTGTATTCTAGGTGAGGCACTTTCATTTGTCGTCTATAATCAGCCCTAAATATTTTGAATTATGAGCTTGCTGAATGTTATGCCCCCGGATCTTTATTGTGATATTAGGACACAACATATAAACAGTTTTTTTTCTTGGCTATTTTAATTTTTTTTAAAGCCATATACCATATTTATTGAGGTCATTATTTATTGTAAGATTTAAAGCATGAAGATTCGAGTTTTTGGTTCAGCCTTAAATAATTGTTCCCCTATAAATAGAACGCTACATAAATTTAATATGGTAATATAAACATGGTGATACTCAATGGGAATTATGAGTGGACATATACCTACTAATCAGGCCACTAATTTAGAACATATACAATACATACTAAGCATCAAATTTTAGAAATATCCATTTAAGAGGAGAAAAGTAAAATTTGAACATACCAGTGCTCATGTAAAATTTTATTTTTCTCTTTATAATGAGCTACGCTTCGCTATATACATAAGGTTTTTCCTATATGAGTTCATATATCCAAGTATCAAAGATATACCAATGGTTTAGAAGCAATATCTTGTAGTTCTAAAATATTTTTTGAAGCTCTAATAATAATATAAATAGGGAGTATTTATATATTACTCAAACTAACCAATAGAGTATGGATGCAGCAGAAATCATAAAACTCTCGAAAAATGCATTAGACAATCCTAAACGCTACTGCCTTGAATTATTAATGAACTGTGAGGAGTGTGGATCTTGGAGTATAAAAAAAACCTTCTTTAATCTAAGGTTATGCCTTAATAAAAGTAATAATTTTATAAAATAACATTTTTCCTAATAATAACCACAAACTCTATTTAAAAGGTTGCCTTTAGGTCATCGATATTCTGGTTTTGTGTTGAATTGTAGATTGGCTTGAAAATTTTGTAGAATAGCCTCTTTGCTCGGTGGTTCATTGATTATGACCAGGGAAGATTGCCCGACGCAATATAATTTTGTTGATATTAGTAGGTACAGTGCTCTAGACTTACTCACAACAATAGAGATCCACTTTCTTTTTCTGAGGTAAGCAATATTGAGATACAAGATATTATTGTAAATTTCAAGAATTTTATAGCAAAGATTTTTGTGACATAAACACTGTTATTATCAAGTCGATTGTCAATATTATTGTGTATCCCTTAACAAAATTAATTAATTTATGTATTTCAGAAGAAATTTCCTTCAGCATTTAAGGTTTCTAGGGTTGTGCCAATCCATAAAAAAGGTGATATCATATCTTTGATTCCCTTGAAAAAGCACTTAAAAACAGAATAGGCACTTATTTTGAGAATAAACAATTATTGAATAAAGAGCAGTTCGGGTTTAGAAATGGTATGTTGGTGTTCCTCAGAGATCAGTACTGGGGCCGATGTTATTCATATTATTAGTAAAACAGAAAATATGATTTTAACATTAAATTTAGCTGTGTAGTTTGATTCATGAATGATCCTTCCTGCAGTTAAGTTTCTAGGTGTATATCTAGATCAAAACTTGACTTGGCACCCGCACGTGGATTAGGTGGCAAAAAGAATATCATCCAACGTTTTTGTGTTAAGAAATTTGGCTGGGAATGTATCAAGAGCCTGTGTTGTTAACAGCGTACCATTCTCTAATACAGTCAAATATTACTTTCGTGGGGTCACTCAGCTGTCGCATGAAGAATCTTCTCTCTTCAACGTAGAGCACTAAGAATTATTGCGGCAGTTCCATATATGGATGACTGTAAAGATGCTTTTAAAATATATAAGATCCTCACCCAACATTCTTTATACATCTTTGAATGCTTAAAATACGCGAAAAATATTACTAATGCATACACTACATTTTTGGGGTTCATTCTTATAATACAAGAAATAAACAAATTTTTTAATAGATTATCATCGAATTAAGGGGAGCAGATTTGTTGTAAATTATTGTGCCCCTGGAATGTTTAATAGGATACTCCACCATGCGAGGGAGCTGCCTTTAATAGTATATTATTTTATATGGAGGAAAAGTGATACTTTTCATGGCGCGCTCGTGTTTAACAGCCGAACGGAGTGAGGCTGGTAATAGAGAGCAAGCCATGAAAAGTAACTTTTCCTCCAAATAAAATATGCTGTTTTTTCTTCAAATGTCGACAAATTAATGCAATCTCTTTTTAATAGTAATAATATCTAATTATTATTAAAGGTAAATGGGTTCGCAAGGCGGCTTAGACCACGGTCGTAGGTGGCCTTGCTTAGACCGGTGTCGGTGAATATAAATGTAACATAAAGCTGTCAGTGGACACTGTCAACAACAACAATAATTATTTTTTTAAGATTCGTCTCCGATTGCGTTTTAATTCCGTATTGATAAGCAG
This sequence comes from Pissodes strobi, assembly GCA_016904865.1. Lineage (NCBI taxonomy): Eukaryota > Metazoa > Arthropoda > Insecta > Coleoptera > Curculionidae > Pissodes > Pissodes strobi. The sequence goes on from JAEQML010067710.1 coordinate 12,059, forward strand.
TTATTGAGTAAGTTCGATTAAATAATAACCAATTTGTTCCTAAATTAGTGATTTTTAGAAATGCAGTCACAAATTGAGTGATAAATACAAATTGTAGTTTAATAAATCTTGAGTTGTTGACGCTTATTTTGTTGTCTGTTTGTATTGTATCTATGTTGCTATGACAACACTTTTACCTCCACCAGCGGAAAAGTGAAAAGTAAAGCTCCGGCGGAGGAAAAACGAAACTTTACGGCCGCCTACACAGTCGAGTAATGACGGATTTACTGACGTTTGAAGAAAAATATATTTGTTCGAAAAATTAAGAACTTCTAGTTGACCAATCAGTTTTATTCTATTCAAGAATTTTATAATGGCAATTTACTAGATGTATTCATTGTCCAGCCACATGAGGTAGTACAGGATTGTTATGTCCATGATAGTGTTGGGGATCAAAAATCGGTGCTTTTAAAGCTAAAACTCAAATAAGATTAAATAACCCATGTAGATTATTCTTTGAATATAAAAAAGCAAATTTAAATTTACTATGTGGAACCCATATTATATAAAGGGCATCGAGCAACTGGAGAGGGTATATACAAAGAAAAGTGACTAAAATACCTCTAACACTAAGGACCATGGAGTACACAGACAGACTACGACATTTGCATCTAACATCACTTAGGGAGCGAAGATCCCGTGGAGACTTAATCGAGACATTTAAGTGGACCTCTGGAGATTACCCTTGCAGCAACATATATACACTAAGTACGTCGCGGCCGTTAAGGGGTCACACTAAAAAGTTGGACAAGGAGAAATGCAACAAACTGGTGAGAAGGAACTTTTTGGTTAATCGTGTGGTCTACGAATGGAACAACCTCCACAGGAATACAGTGTCTGTAAACAATATAAACACTTTCAAAAATCTACTTGATGCCGAAATGAAAGAAAAAAGTGCCCACTTTGTCCACTATAGTATGTAAAGCTTGATGGGGACAACTTCATCGGCTCTGCCGCTTGTTTGTTTCTAGAATAATAATAATAATAATAATAATAACCGCAAGGAGGAGGTATAATTACCTCACGTGTACAGGCGAACACGCGGACCCCTAGCCAATGTCTAGGCCGACGGTGGCACTGCATCCAGCAGTGTCGCTGTTGCTACCGTAGCAAAGCTTTCCAAGCGAAACGGTACAGCCAGCGGGCTTGAAGGGGTCACGAGTAACAACAGTGACCCATACTGGGCCTTTAATCGAGCCGGTAGCCTATGCAATACCGTGTCTCGTCGAAGTGCCCTGGGGTAACATTCCAGGGTGCTGGGACCTCGCATTGTTACGACACACAATATTGAGCAAGCTCCTGACAATCCGCCTCTCTCGGATGGGGGCGATGGGCGAGATGGAGGAGCAGCCGGACGGATGCCCGATAACGACCCTGGCAATGGACATGGACGCTTCCGATGGACGGATGAACTCAGGGACGATTTGCTGGACGTATATGAAGACAGCGAGCCTGGAAGAAGAGGTTACATGGCAAGGATGCACGCACTCTGGAGCGGAAAACGTCCCGAACTCAATCGTATCTCGAAACAACATCTTAGAGACCATGCAGCTTATCTTCGCGGATCCGGCTATGTAAGAACACCACGAGACGAACCAGAAGCGCCTGTTTTAGCGGTGATTGAAGATCAGATTCAACCGGAACAGGCGCCAGTTCAGATCCAGCACGTTGTCCCCGAGAACACCGACAATGGACTATCTCTGAGAAATACCCGAATCAACAACAAATGTCATATCAAAACGCAGGACATCACCAACATGGATGTGGCTCTCGCAGATGAACTTCCAGAAATGTCTGATATAGTGGCTGTTAACAACGCAGTTTACCACGCGGCTTGTCAACTAATGCCGAATGCTAATGGTGATCCCTTTGCAGGCACTGTTCGCAAAACCGAGCGCCGAATTGAGAGAATCGCCAACAAGATACTTATGGCACGGCAACAGGCTTCTCGTATACAGTGCGTGATCGAATATATTGCAGCTAAGCGGCCTTTTACCCAAAAGATCAAAAGAATAGCAAGACAACTTCGCCAGGAACACCACACGTTGAATAAGGTCACGCTGCTCACAATCAAGCAACGCTGCATAGACCGCATACGCTCTTTAGGGGTAATAAAGAACAGCCTAATCAAGAAGGCCAGAGGAATTAAGGATAACAACACTTTCAACACCAAACCCTCTAGACTACTTGATGACCCACAGCCTGTGATGGAAAATCCGCCGTCAGCCAACGAAGTGGAGAATTTCTGGAGGAACGTTTACGAGAGCACGACGCCCATTAAAGAAGACACACCATCTCTAATCTATTTCAGATCCTATTGTACCCGACTTCAACAAGACCAACGCTATGATCAGGAAATCACTCAGGAAGAGGTTAGAAAGGCACTCGAAGGGACCAGAAATTTCTCAGCCCCTGGTCTAGATGGCATTAACAACTTTTGGTGGAAGAAATTCCCAAGGATCGACATCTCGCCAGAATATTCACCTCCTGGCTCAATGGAAACGAGCCAATTCCTGAGTGGTTAGTCGATGGGAGAACAACACTTATACCGAAAAAGGGCAACCTAGCTGAGCCAAAGAATTACAGGCCTAACACGTGTCTCAATTCCTGTTATAAGGTATTCACTCGTGTTTTATATTGCAGGTTGTTGGGGTCAGTGGAACCGGTCCTCAATGACGTGGTAGAGCAGCGGGTAGAAAAAAGGGGTTTCGAGGGATGTAAAGAGAACTTGCTAATAGACAGGTGCATCACACAAGATTCAATCCAGTATAAGCGGAACCTGTCGATGGCTTGGATTGATTACAAGAAAGCGTTCGACAAACATCACACGAACTACTCTTGCATCTTTTACAAACCTTGTCTGTACCTATGCCTTTAGTGAGATGCATCGAACAACTTATGCCGCTCTGGAAATCAAAATTTTCCATAACAACTGGAAATACGAAAGTACTAACAGAGCCGGTAGCATTCAGGAGGGGAGTCTTTCAGGGCGACTGTCTTAGTCCTCTGCTGTTTTGTATTTCGTTACTCCCTATTTCGGTGGCTCTTCGAAAAACGCGCGGATATCAATGCGGTCCACCAGGAAATCGAACACACAAGGTCACACATCTGTTCTATATGGATGATCTTAAGCTCTATGCTATTAGTGATCGAGATTTACAGCAGTCTCTGAAGGTGGTGCAAGAATATACTCGGGACATCGGTATGGAATTTGGATTGGATAAGTGCGCCGTTCTGAAGCTTCAGAAAGGCCGACGCGTAGACCAGCCTGAGAATGAGCATCTTACTGACGGAAGCATACTTCGTCACTTAGAAGAAGACGAAACGTATAAATATCTTGGTGTCGATCAACATCAAATGCATGATACCAACAACGTCAAGAAAGCGCTCCGAAGTAAGTATAGGCAGCGTCTCCGGAAAATTTGGGAGTCCCAGCTTTCCGGAATCAACAAAGTTGCAGCCACAAATATGGAGGCGAGAGGAATTACGGGAACTGGATAGTAGCGCACGCAAGATGATGCATATGAACAGAAGCATCCACCCACGCTCATCGGTCTCACGCATTTACCTTCCACGTCAGCAAGGGGGCAGAGGCCTTCTAAGTTTGGAACGAATGCACAACAGATTAACTGTGAGTTTGGCATGCAAGGTATTCAAAAGTGCGGACCCACTACTGCGACTCATCCGGGATCACGAAACAACGGGTATTGGGGATTTTCTCTTTAAAGCTACAAGTAAAGCTGCGGATGAACTAGGTCTCAGATTTGCAATAGATGACGACCAATCCCTTACGAGGTTGGCACCCGATCAAGTGAAACGTCAAGTCAAGACAGCAGAACAACAGCTGCTTTTGGAAGATCACGTCAGCAAACCCCAACACGGTGTTTTCTACAGGAACATCGGAGATCTTAATCTATCTCGAGAATTAACTTTCTCTTTCCTTAGATCAGCTGGCTTGAAGTCTGAGACAGAGGGATTCTTGTTGGCCTGCCAGGATGGTGTCATGTATACCGTGCTCAATTTTGGAACGTGGCGGATACTAGATGCAGGAGTTGTCAACAACATCCGGAGACATTAATGCATCTCTTATCCGCTTGTCCGGTGCATGCTGTGTCTAACTATATCTACAGGCATAACGCTGCATTGCGAGTTCTCTATTACCATTTGAGACATCACTACGGTATCGATGAGACACCAGTCTTGCCATACGCCCCAGACGAAATAGAAGCGGTTGTGGAAAACAACAACTGCCGCATTTACTGGAATTACGGTTTTCCCACAACAACCAGGCTCCAGGCAAACAAGCTCGATATAGTACTGTTAGACAAACAGAACAACTCTATGTTTGTTATTGAGTTTTCTGCCCCAGCAGAAACCAACATTCTCATTAAGGAGCGGGAAAAGCGTGCCAAATACATTCCACTCATTGGCGAGCTACGAAGACTGTACCCCGAATGTAGATTAAAAATGGTAGTCCTAATTGTCGGTGTTTTAGGAGGAATCTAGGACTCGATGCTCACGGAACTGCAGAAGATACCAGCTTGCCGAGACTCGTCAAAACAACTAGTGATGAGGATGCAGAAAACGGTAGTCCTTGGGTCACTCCGTCTGTTGAGGCAAATGAACTTGGCCGAAGATCACTGACCGAGCGGACGCAAGGAGTGATCTTCGCTACGACTACGCCTTTCGTGTAACGCCCTGGGCGTGTCGGAGCCCCAGGAACGTTGCGACGAATATTAACTGTAAATAATAATAATAATAACTCTTATATTTCTGATCAATTTCGTGACTGGGTATCAAAACTTGGTAATATCGAGACTAGATAGTTGGACTTTAAAGATATTCTATTGCAGACTAGAAAGTTGTTTATACCAGTTCGTAAAATTAAGCTTGATGCTGAACCAATCTATTATACAAGGTCTATAAAAATGTTAAAAACAATATGGAGAATTGCTCAGCGATACCACATGAAGGTTTGTGCTGAAAAAGAGTCCTTATTAAACTTTTTAATCAAAATGACATATGTTACCAATGGAAAATGTTATACAATTATATTTCATCTAAGCTAGGTTCAAGTAGAACTTTCCTTCCCCGACTGTCAGTGATAAGGTCCTTTCATCTGCTAGTGATAAGGCCAATGCTTTGAATGACTTTTCTAGTAAAAGTATGGACTCAGTTGATCTTACTAGTGATTCTTTCTGGCGGGTCAGACTGAACTATTACAGTTTTCCAGTGGTGATATATTAAGGTGTTTAAGGAAATGTAAATGTAGCTTTACAGAGGGACCTGTTGGCCTCTGCAGTGGTTTAGTTAAGTTGGCAGCGGAGAGTATTAGTCGATTTTTAATAATGATGATTTTTGATATAAGTTTAAATAACCGTTGTTTACTCAATGACTGGAAAAAAGCTACTGTAATTCCATTACCCAAATCTGGCCAAAAATCTCAACCAACAAATTATAGGCCAATTAGTCTTACTTCTGTATGTTGTAAAATATTTGAGCGAGTAATATGTAATTATAAGGAATCAGCTTGATCAATCAAGCTTTTTTTTATTGTAAACAGTATCATACTCTTGCAAGTCAGCCCTACTCACATTCACTCATAATATAATTCAGTCAGCTGAGAACATTTCTCAAGTAGATGATGTAGCCTTAGATTTTCAAAAGGCTTTTGATGTAGTTCCCCATGGCAAGTTAATGAGTAGGTAAATTTTCTAAATTAAATATAGATAAGAGAGTCATTTTATAGTTTCAAAGCTTCCTTCAAGGAAGAACTCAGTGCTTCATTGTGGATTGGGCTGTTTCTGGAGAGAAAGAGGCTTCATCGGGTGTCTCACAAGGGAGTGTTGTTGGCCCTTTGGCCTTTCTAATGTTCAGTATTGATTTGCCCAGAAATATATGCTCGACAGTGCTGCTCTTTGCTGATGATTGTCTAGTTTTCCGGACAGTCATTGATTATCATGACATGCTACCCCTCAAAATGACTTGTTGCAAATTGAGGCTTGGACTGAGCTAAAGGGCACAAGGCTGAATTAGTCCAAAAGTCAGTTTATTACATTTGGCAAGAGGAAGATAAATTCTGCTTATAAAATTTTAGATGGTTTAATTGGATGAGTGGATTACCTTGAATATTCGGGAGTTAATTTGGGGATTTTCATATTTCCAGCTTGGTTAAGGATGCCTACAAAATTTTGGGTTTTGTCATGCAGAATTTGAAAAATGCCTCTAGGGAAGCTAGGGCAAAGGCTTTCTTAACTTAGGTTAGACCCATGATACAAAGGTTATTCTTTGTATCATGGATTAGACCCATATTTGAATATTGTCCCACTCTGTGGCATCCTAATTCCAGATTGGATTTACAGATGATTTGGAAATGGTTCAGGAAGCGGTGCATTGGGTTTATTTGAATTTTAAGAGGGATTTTAGCCCTTCCTTAGCTCTGCAAAACTTAAAATGGCTACTATCATTGTAGAGATTTTTTTTTTTAAATAATGGTTTATAAATTACAATCTGATATTCCTTCCTTGCGGGACCTCAAAGATGCACTAGGAATGATCCTCCAAGATTTAGGACAAATGGGATTTTATTCTCCAGTGAGTGTGGGAGTGAGACTATGGAACCTTTTAGACAAGTCCCTTTTTCATGATGGCTTGCTCAGTCTCTACTCATTTAAGAGCAAATTAAATACGTTGGGAACCCAGTGGTAAATTTTAGTTTAGTAACTTATTGTATTTGTTAATTTTTAGTTTAGTGTGTTTATTC
>JAEQML010067711.1:0-18858 GCA_016904865.1 Pissodes strobi
CATCGGGTTTTTATTATCAGTAATTTACTCTCAAGCATGACATGATTTTGAACCCGCTTAAATGTGCAGAGGAGCTATAACATTAATATTTCATCTTATATGGAGAGTAACGTTGTTTGATACCCTAGCGGCCAGTTGCATGTTAAGTTAACGAATAAATGATAGTCGACGTTATAAGGCAATCTTAGCAATGTTATAACAATTGAGTATTAGTATAACCCCTTTTAGAAGACAGTTGCAAACATTTAGATCAACATTCGAACGATATGCAATAGTTGTATACATATACTAACACAAAAACGCAAAACGGCATAAACTTTTATGTCAATATTGTGAGTAATTAAATGTTATAGTAATACAGATGGTTATAAATAAGTATATAAATAAAAGTACATTTCAGAAATGTATTATTGTATTTGCTTGTTTTTGTAGTAAGTATAACAGGCATTTTGAATTAAATTAAATTATATAAAACTTATTTTAAGGTTAACTAAAAAATTTTATGGTAATAAAAGATACGACTCTTCAGGTGGAATGATAAAATATAACAAACCAGACCATAGCAGCTGTCGCGAACCACTTATAATTGGGATTTATTATTCTCTCCTACTTCGAAATCGACTATAATTAGCTAACCAAAGGTAATCAAGGCCTGACAAAACTTAGCAAAGTTAAGTATACAACCAAAACAATTAAATTTAAAATAAGCGAACTAAAATGTATCAAATTAAACATATGCTAACCAAATCTGATCTATGCCATAACAAAAATGCCTAATCAAAATTAATAGAAATTAAATTAAGTGTAAGCTATGTTTTGTCTTTTTTTGTTTCTTTTTTGTCTCTAGGATATTTTATATAAGGGACAATTTATACAAGTTAATTCGTGTTTTTTTATGGCAGTGGCACACACTCGAGCAGCGGTTATAAACCATAATGGGCGGGACATGGTTTGTTTACTATTTTAGAACATTTAATATTTCACCCGCGCCTGGCCCTCCGCTCGCTACGGGGGCTCAAGGAAAAGAAACCATAGCTATCCCAAGGCGTACCCAAAATTAATAAAAAAAAAACTTTTTACAAACATGACTTAAAAAAAACTTTGCTACTGCCGGGAATCGAGCCCACAGCGTCTCGTCGGAAACGCAGCATCGAACCACTGCACCACTAGAGCCGTTACAGGAAACCCGCTGGACCGTCAAGACATTCAAACAAACCCTCCAAATAGTAAACAATTCAAGCCCCACCCACCCAACTGGCATTATGGTTTGTAACCGTGGCTTGCTAGAGGCGAATGGGGCACACACACTAAAGGGAGACCCTATTGCACTAGACGAGCGGTGCGTGTGCGAAGATGTTGATTGACACGGTTCTTAAACAGCTGTAGGTTGTAATCAAGGGGAAACAGATGTCCTGGGAGTGAGTTCCACAGTGATGCAGTGCGCCAGACAAAGGAGTCCTTATAAAGCGACGCTCTAGATGTTTCCAGTTGTATGACGAACGGGTGCGCCCTAGCCGTCTGTCGTGACTGTCTCATAGGAGCTGCTGGGCGCGGGAAGATGCGGGCCAAATCCTGGGAACATCTGCCGTGAAAATATCCATAAAACAGAGAAATCTCGGCCACATGTCTGCGGTGTTCCAGACTATTTAGATCCCGGGTCAACTCCAGGTCGCCAACGAGACACAGAGCTCTCTTCTGAATGGAATCCAGCAGCTTTAGGGTGTTCTTAGGACCGGCACCCCAAATGTGTGAGCAATATTCTAAGCACGGTCTTATTTGCGTTTTGTAGAGCAAGAGTAGCTGCTGCGGTGTATATAGTTTTTTGTTGCGAAATAGCGCACCAAGCTTCTGCGATGACCGAGACACCCAGTAGGCCAATTGACGAGGAGGAAGGAATGGTCGATCCTGCCATAATGCTGCACGCCGTATTAGCATTCATGGTAAACGTGGCTGCATTGATTTTTGCAGCATTAAATTGGACTAAATTCCTGTCGCCCCACGTTCGAACTTTTTCCAGATCTTAATTAATTGTTGTAACTTGCAGGCAAGAACGTCAAACTGCAGACAGAAACGTCAAACTCGTGAGAGCAGTTAGATTACGGGGAGTGACGCCCCCGCCATTCCGAGTTGCCACGGAATGTGGCCCATCAACTTTCATCGTCCTCCTTCAGGCTGGAGAACACAGAAGAAGTACAAAGTCTGGAGCTGATCAATGACAGTTTGTGTCATGCTGGACTGAATTGTATTAGCTGGCAGGAACGTCAAACTGGTGAGAGCAGTTTGAATACGGGGAGTGACGTCTCCACCATTCGGAGTTGCCAAGGAATGTAGCCCATCAAATCCCATCGTCCACCCGCAGGCTTGAGAACACCGAAGTACGAAGTCTGGAGCTGATCAATGACAGTTTGTGACAAGAGGGGCTGCATTGTATTAGCTGGCAGGAACGTCAAACTAGTGAGAGCAGTTTGATTACGGGAAGTGACGCTCTCGCCATTCCGAGTTGCCACGGGATGTGGCCCATCAAATCTCATCGTCCTCTCCAGGCTGGAGAATACCGAAGTACAAAGTCTGGAGCTGATCAATGACAGTTTGTGACAACAGGGGCTGCATTTTATTAGCTGGCAGGAATTTCAAACTGGTGAGAGCAGCGACATTGACATGGCAGGAACGACCATTCCTTCAACTTCGTCAATCGGACTACTGGGTGTCTCGGTCAACAGCAATATGTCCAGGCATGACCACGTTGCTAACATCGCAAAATCAGCCTCACAGAAGCTTGATGCGCTATTTCTCAACCAAATACTGTATACACCGCAGCAGCTGCTCTTGCTCTACAAAGCGCAAATAAGCCCGTGCTTAGGATATTGTTCACACATCTGGGGCACTTCACCTAAGCACACCTAAAAGCTGCTGGATTCCAATCAGAAGAGAGCTGTGCGTCTCGTCCTCGACCCGGCGCTGACCCGACTGGGACACCGCAGACATATGACCGAGATGTCGCTGGTTTACTGATATTTTAACGGCAGATTTTCCGAGAATTTGGCCCGCCTCATTCTGTCACCAGCAACACCTCTCCGCTTTCTGATTTTTAATCAGCTTTTCTGTTTTATTCACCTCCACCATACGCCGACTCGCTTCTCTACATCAGAGATGTGCTCTGCCTTTTTGGCAAACTCAGATAATTTAGATTTTATTTGTCGCCATTGCACAATAAATCGCATGCGCATCAGAAAAAGTTGAAACAAAGACTAGCCTGTCGATTCTTACTATTCCATAAACTAGACGAAAACACAATGCATAAGGGTATGCATAATCAATTCTTTCAATGCTCACGTTATAGAGTATGAGATTTTTGTTGCTAAGGATTTATATAGAGTATCTAGGGTTAGCAAAACAAAACCTTCATATTTTGGAGTGTTCATGTTACGGGACTTTGATGGCATCCAGACTCTACTGTAATTATTATTTCTTATTTTAACCCGTTTATATCAATGTCACAAATTAAAATAACAAATGGCATCACTTTATTTATTTTATTTCTTTTTTCAACTATGTACCGAAACTAAATGCAGTGACTCAGTGAAAGTTGTCGAGATTAAAAGCTAGAAACTCAACATTAGATTGTTTTCCTCTTGTTTCATCTCATTTAAATTTAAAAACTTTTAATTACAAACAACCAATAGTATGAAGTTACACATTCTCGGCCAACGGTGAACGGCATTTTTTTATGTAATATATCATGTATGAAACTTAAAAGTTTTCGAAATATTTGAGGTTTTAAAATTACGAGATACTATAATTTTTAGTCATAATTATTTACCTATTTAGATACCTGCTGCTATCTGGACGTAAAGATTTATTTTTCAAATATCATGGCATTGATAAAGTGTGGCAAGTATAACTGGAACAGCGGAAAGAATGCGGGCAAAAAATTGGCGATGTTGTCGAGTAGTTTTTTGAGAACTAATTTTTATACCTATTATTTAGATAAACACATAATTTAATATACTCATTAACTCATTGAAAATAAAAAGTAATATCCAAACTGGAACTTTACTATTACTTCAACTTTAATTCATAATCTATTTTACACATTATTAATTTAAATAAATTTGCGATATTTATATCTATTTGCCCGATACATCCGGCAACAAGTCCGTTAAGTTCCCCTCGTCCTCGTGACAAAGTGCATCAAGGCGATTGGCTGCAAGTCATTTTTCCTCTCTTTGCTTCTCAGACGTCGCTGTTCCAAATAAGTTTGCCACACTTTACTTGGAGTCTGATTTACTGAATCATCTTTATTTTCTGCTAATATTTTGCAAAATGGCTGAAAGGTTAAAAATGGTTAAGCTTTGTTTCAAGAATGATTATGACGCTACAAGAACACGAGAACAGCATAGGGAAATTTTCAGAATTGTTGGAGAGTACCATCTATACCAACTATAGATAATACGAGGAAGTTATTGCAAGAAACAGCATCTCTAGTAAATAAGAAAAAGACAAAACAATGGAACGAAAAAGAGATCAAATTATTATGCATTATGTTCACTAAAATCCAAGAAAGTTATTTAGAGAATGTGACAGAAATATAAAGTATGGGCCGCGAAACAAGAGAGTTAATTATGGAACGAACAGTTCAGAAAATTTTAAGTCAATACGATTTGATTTTAAAATTAGGTCAGTTCAACGATAATTAAGTGACGAACAGAAAAGAAGAAAACAATGTTTTAAAATTATAAGAAAAAGTTTTAATCACGATCCAAACTATTTCAGTAAAATTTACTGGATCAATGAGGGGATATTTACTACTGGGGGTATTTATGACAAGAAAAGCACACCTTAAAGCTACGGAGGGTACGGTTTATTTTGGTGAATTGCTTTGCTTCTGTGTTGCAATATGTCATTACAAGTCGGTAAAATGAAACTTGTATTATTGTCATTAGCATAATTTGTACCATTTAATATTTTATACTCATTAATAATTCATATTTGATGGTATAACGTGTGTATATATTTTGATATTGTTATTAACATAATTTGCATAAATATTTCTTCTATTTTCATTGATAATTAATATTTGATGGCATAACATGTGGATCTATTTTGATATTGTTATCATAATTTGCATAAATATTTCTTTTATTCTCATTGATCGTTCATATTTGATGGTGTATATATTTAATGAAATCGTTTTATGCTGTGAACCACACTGCTTTTAATGAAAACAAAAATGTATTGTTTGCTGTCTTTTCGTGCTGGAATTTTGGTTTTAGTACGACTGTGATTGCAAGTAAGAGCTTTTGTGAAATTACTACCATTTTCCTACCCTGACGGGAGAATATCCTAGTTATAAATGTAATGAACATTCTAGAGATATTGGCCCTAATTTCATACTTTAGCTGAGTAGCCTCCGTAACCAGGACCTCAGTACCCTCCAGTGGCGTCTGGCTGACTAACACCCCCATTCGGTAGTGTAGTGGTTATCACATCCGCGTCTGGCACGCGAGAGACTCGGGTTCGATTCCCGACCGGAGAGCTATCTCTTCAATTTTAAATGTATCGTTACAAGTGTAGAACTACAAATTCTGGTACGGGAGACAGTAATTTAATTAATTATAATACTAATAGATTATACAGCATAATTCGGTTTAGGAATTTAGATCGAGGGTTTTTCTGCCATACTCTTTCCCCTCGTGAATTCCAGGCTGAGTCCGGCACGCTTTTCTTTAATAAATAAGGCGTATTAGGAATCTGTGGTTTAATTTACATGACGCACCTTTCCCTCAAATTTCCCTAATTGTGTTTGATCGAAGCGCAATCCGAATAATTAAAAGTGTGTAAAATATAATAATAACACAACGTAGGACTTGGTTTTCTTTTTAATCTAATTTGACGATCATTGGCAAAATAAAGACAAAGCACAATTTTACTTATCTCATTCAACTATGTTGAACAGACCCGGTTGGGTTATACTACAAATTCCTATTGAAATTTAAGCCCTATTCAATGAAAACGTAATAAATCCAAAAAAAGTCAGATTTTATTTCCTTTTCATTCAAATTGTAATAAATCCCAAGTAGGTAATGTAGTGCGATAGATATAATTAAATTAGGTTAATAAATGCAAGGTCTGTTAGATGGTGGTTTAGGGCATCAAATTAATCAATTATTTGGTTTAAGTCATACAAGGTCAGCTAGATGGCAGTGGTAGAAGCTGGTTCGTTAAGATTGATTTTGATTTTATGAAGCGGTCAGCGGTCTATTTTTACCTGTCACTGCTGTCAGTTATTTGCCGATTTAGAGAGAAAAATATTTAGGATGAAAAATGGAAGAAACAATAAAAAGTGAAGGGGTTTTTATTAAAGGCAAAAGCCGTTGAAATACGAAAATCGACCATAAAAACGCAGGTTAGTGTTTGGATAATATTGTTTGAGGAACATTAAATAATTTTCATTGGCAATAAGTTTCGTTATAGGCTTGTTTTAACCCGCCATAAAAACCGTTCCTGAACAGTAGTTTCAGCCGAATACATCCACTACCGAGTAGCGACAGAAACCGTCGGAACCTTTGATGTTAGGGGGTCAAATTTTCTTTCTCTCTCATTTGGCGCGTTTGACGGATAAACAACTGATTTCACTGGTTAAATTGTGAAGAACTCGTTTACACTCTCGCTAATTTGAAGTGAACTTAATTAATTAAGGATATTTGTGGTTGAATTAATATGAATATCATTGAAAAACTTTATTAAAAGAAAATATTTTGTTTGCTTTATTTTATCATACACAAAAGAAACATTTTTAAATTATAGTCTAGAAAAATCAAATTTGGTGAAACAAATTAACCGAAATAGTATTTCAATATAAATGATTTTTGAAGTGAATACTGCTTTAGTTTCATGAGAGTCATTTTTCAAGGCCGCGTCACGACATGGTTTTCAAATATTCGTCTCGCGTTACGAAAAAATTCGTATCATCGCGGGTATGATTCAATTTGTGTTATAATATAAAGAGTGTGGCAAACGTATCGGAACCGAGTCAAATGATTAAAATAAGTTGAAAATAAGTGAAACTAACCGAAAGTTGATTGGACGACTAACCCAAACTAACCAATTCTATTAAAATTGATTATAATTTATCGGAACCGGCTCAAATAAGTAAAATAAGTTGAGACTAAGTGAAACTAACCGAAAGTTGAATAGACGACTAACCCAAACTAACTGAATCTATTAAAATTGATTATAACCTAGCGGAATCGACTCAAGTGAATAAATTAGGTTGAGAATAAGTTAAACTAATTGAAAGTTGATTTGACAACTAACCAGAACTAACCAAATCTATTCAAATTGAGTATAAATTATCGCAATTCACTCAAATGGTTAAAAATAAGTTTATACTAAGTGAGACTAACCGCGTTAGATCGGGGATTGAGGCGAATCGAATGTTTTTTTACAACTACCCCTAAAGTTGTAAACTATAAAAATGAACGAAACTTGAAATAATATGTATTTATGTGGTATATTTTGGTAAACTAAACTTACGTAATCTACTAAAAGTAATTTTTTACATTAAATTGTGTTAGGGATGGGTGAGGATGACTTTTAGGTTCTTACATCAGACTAGTCGTGTTGCATAGCGTTAGATCGGGGAATGAGAAACGAATCGAATGCCAGTGGGATACAGCTGGCAAGGCAAATTTTGACATAAAATTGATACCTAGTTAAAAATACTAAAGTTGCGCGGATGTCTCAGACATGAGACAGGGATGCATTAAAACTAGGGAAAAAAATATAAATCACAAACGACTAAAAAGAATACTATTTCTGGACAAACGTACGTACAATGATCGCAATGAATACATCAACTGCCTGACTATAAATGAAGCATCCTTTTCACAATGATCGCGGCTCAAGTCTCTTTTAGCGGAAATCGGCTACAAAAAATATCGTTCTATAGGACGATTCTACACAAGGCAAGCAAGAAAAATAAATTTTCTGAGGAAATGTTTTGTTTTCCAGAAAATTCGATTTTTTTATATCATAATTTAACTAATACCTGTCTTTGGATAATTTTCCTATTATTTTTTTTGCTATAGGCCGATCCAGAAAAAGCTATTAATTTAATAAAATGGTGTTATTCCGAAAATGTCTAATTATTGGAAAATTTTCATTTTTATTGTAGTTTTGAATATCGGAAATCTGTTATGGAGATGAAACAGATAATAATTCTATTTGGCTAGTAATTTGCTCTTTAAACATGTACAATTTTTTTCACGAAAAATCTTCATAGAGAAAATACTATAGAAATTATTTAAATTGGCATAGTAGATCCGTGTGTTTTGTTAGTTTGGGTTAATTTTGGTTCTGTATTAGGTACGGTTGGTCAAGCGCGTAGCGCGCTTGTCTCATTGCGCTTGTTCCATTAATTAAAGTTAATTTCGACTCTTTTTGCTTTGTTTGGGAGAGTAAAGAGACAAGCGCACTACGCGCGCTTGTCTTCACTCTGGTTAATTGGGGTTAGCTTTGCTTAGTCTGAGCTAGTTTTGGTTAGCCTGGGTTAATCTTGATTAGTTTGGGTTGGTTTTAGTTAGCGTTGGTTAGTTTGGATTAGCTGTAGTTGGTTTAGGTGAGTTTGGGATAGTGAAGAGACAAGCGCACGTAGCGCCCTTGTCTCTTTACTCTGGTTAATTAGGGTTAGTTTTGCTTAGTATTGGTTAGTTTGGGTTAATCTAGATTAGTCTGAGTTGGTTTTGGTTAGTTTAGGTGAGTGTTGGTTTTCTATTGATTAGTTTGGAAGAGCTGTGGTTGGTTTGGGTTAGTTAGGAATAGTGAAGAGTCTTTTTACTCTGGTTAACTTGGGTTAGAGGGGTAGAGAGGCACTCTTAGCCAAGATTTGTTTTTCAAATACATTTTCGCTCTTCTAAACTTTTAATTTTTATTTTTTTTTGAAAATGACAATGATGTATTTGCGGCGAAAAATTTTGATTGTTCTGCGTTGAGAGAGATACTATAATACCAAAAAATAAATTTATTCTTTTCCTAACGGATTTCCGTTAAACGAAACTTGACCCATGATTGCAACAAATACATCAACCGCCTGACTATAAATGAAACATCATTTGCTTTGTCATATGACAGTTAAACAATTTATTTCGCGCAGGCGCCATGGAAATTGAAACCCGTAATGTCGCTACTCGGTGGTGGATGTACTCGGGTCTCAGTCTGTCAATTGCTTTTTTGTTAACTTTGACAAACGTTCAACTTGTCGAAAAATAATTGGGCGACTGAAAATCACTGTTGGGAACTGGTTTTTATGAGGACGTGGGGGTATTGAAAAAAAATTGGGGATAGGTTCCGGCATGCTCATTGCAGTGGCGGATCCAGAGGGTAATGAGGGCAATGAGAAGAAAACGAAAGGGAGCCAGAATACGACTGCTTGGAACCTGATCATGGCGTTAACATATAGTTTTTTGTTCTGTTCTTTGTTCAGTTGTTTATTTCTTTGTATGGTTTAATAAAATTTATTTTATAAATAATATCCACATTGTTTGTTTAACAAAACTTGTTCATACATAATGAGATAAATTCTGAAGTAATTCAACCAAACTGTAATAAATCCATTTAAGTCAATCAAAACGTAATAAATCCAATTTTTTTTGCAAATAATTCTTCATACATATGAAAAAATATTACATAATATACATGATAATTATGTTCCCTCTGAGCTACATAAGATTACCTAACACCGTTTTTGAAAATATTAAGGACTTATGTAGCAGAACATTTTCACGTTTTACTCAAAACTGTTCCAAGCGGATTTTTTGCGTTTTGAATAATCACTCCTCATTTTCAGTTTTTATTTCTTAGTAGCTTCCCTTATTTCTGAAGAGTTATATTCTCACTTAGTTAAAGTAGTATTTAGAATAATACAGATGAAGTTTCATACAAAATTATTGTATTTGTTACTTATCCCTTTCTTGCACCTTCTTATATAGCAGAAATTAGAAAAAGGCTAACATATACCTTTTTTGCACCACAAGACTTTTTTCCTAAATTTCTAATTTATTTCTGCGAGTAACTTTATCCCATATAGACAAAAATATTTAACGTTTCTATCTCTACCCTAAATCAAATTACTTACCTATCCCCTTTTTGCATCAGAGTCTTCCATTGCCACGTGTAGATGGATAGATATGGATTAATCAATTGGCTCTCTAACTCCTCAGGTCTAATACTTTCCTTTTTGGCTATTTGAAAAATATAGCTCATAGAGAAAGATATAACAATGTTGAAGAAATTAAGTGAATAATTGTCGAAAAAATAAAGTATTTAAACGAAAATGAGAACTAAGCAAATAGAAATGCACGGGAACACCAGAAATAATTTACGACAAATGTGACGAGGTTAATGGGAGCATTTAATTTAGGCTAGAAATTATAAGTTTTATTTATTTTCTGGAAAATAAATAGAGAAACAAGTAACAATATTGAAGAAATTCAGAGAAAAATTGTCAAAAAAATAAGGAGTTTAACCGATAGTAAGAACGACGAAATTATAAATGCATTGGAACGTCAGAACAGAATTTACGAGAAATGTGACGAGGTTAATGAGGGCATTTAATTTACGGTGGAAAAATGTTTTATTTTTTTTTTCTGAAAAATTAAATTGAATACTTCAAGCTCGGCAAAATATAATTTGGCAGCAAGATGGAGCAAATGGCCATAATATTTTGACAATAAAATACTTTCTTCATAATAATGATTAAGTGTGGATGGATACATATGGAATAATCACTGATCCGTTAACTCCGCAGTAATGCCCACGGATACCTTCCTTTGGAGCTACTGGAAAAATATAGCCTGTAAAGAAGTAACAATAAACGAAAATGGAACGAAGCAATTACAAATGCACTGGAACGCCAGAAAATAATTTACGAGAAATGTGATGAGGTTAATGAGGGCATTTAATTTGGGCTACAAATTATAGGCTTTAATTATTTTCTTGTTTATGGTTGATTATAAGTTTCAATTACCTAGTATCATATTTCCAAATTTAATAAACACATAGCTCATTTTGTAAAATGAATCAGTAAGTCAGACTTCAAACATCAATGCCATGATATTTGAAAAATTAACCATTTCTCGAGGTACAGGTACAAGTGAGCAATTGTATCGTAAAAATCATAGTACTCCGTATTTCTAAAGCCTTAAATGTTTCGAAAAAATTTGATACCATAATTTGTTATACAAAAAAAAAATGCGGAAGTTAATAGAAAATTAAAATTTATTAAAAAAGTTGTATATTACATTTAAGAGAACAAACTTGGCATGTGCCTTGGTTTTTTGAAATACCATGTATGCGTTAAAATAAAAGTATGAAATCAAACAACTTTTGTTAGGAATATTTTTTTCTTATTTCAAAAATAATAGAGATCCAGTTATCTGGATCACCCTGTACACATGTATATTTTTTCTAGGATCGAGAAATTTATTAAAATATTGATATTATTGAATTAGGCGAACCAGTCCAGGAATATTATTTTCCGGCCTAGGCCGAAGAACTAATATTCCCAGAGTGTTATTCGCGACTTCTTAGCATGCCTTAACAATACCAGAATGGCAAGTTTTTAATATTCAGACGATCCCAAAAATATATATAATTTGTGACAAGCAATATGATGTGTACTGGTTCAGTAGATAGTTGATGAAGCACGCCCACTTTTTATTTTTAGAATATCTCTTTTTAGCTAACCATCATTTTGTCAGAGGAATTCCTCATTCAAGCTTAAGAGTGGTTTTCTGCTTGAATGTGGAAACATTAATATATAACGTGAATGTAGTATGATATAAAACCCTAGACCAACGTATGTTAACAAAAATTTTAATGCGCCCCAAAGGGAACACTGCCGATAAATCCGTAGTTGCTTTAACTTCCGGCATATTACGGTCTGTGTCTTATGATTAGCTGGGAAAGCTTAACGATTTTAACCTAAGCTTTGGGGAGTTTCAAATAGGGGCCCGAATATTTCATTTCGCATTACGTTTTGGGGTTTCCCGCTTGACTAAATTTCTTGGGGGAACACTAATTTACTATTTATAATAATTCGGTTTGATTATTTTGACGCTCTGTCGCACTTGGATTCGTAGGAAATTTCCCGAAATGTTAACGCCATCTGGAGGGATTGATCATCTGAGTTGAAAGTCGCCGAGATTTAAATTATCTTGTTAGCAACTTGCAAATTAAAACTTAAATTCCTGATCAATCGATGAGGAAGTTTAAACGACAACGTCTATACTAATAGCATACCCCATTTTTCTGGTGAGCCTGGCAATAATATACTGGCCGCGGCTATCTATCTTATGTATCGAGAATTTTAATGGAAACATTTATATGGTGAGCCCAGTTCTGGACTGGAATCTGGAAATGGAGAGAGGGTGGCCATGAAAGGCCGCGGCATTGGACCCCCTGTGCGTCCTCCCTAGGTCAACCAATCCAACTAGGCGATCGTCCAGCCTAGTGTTGTAAAAAAGGTGGCTATGTTGCTCGAGGAGGCTGTCCTACCACCGTCTATAGATATTCTAATAAGTCCGCTCACTCGAGCGTGCCGCGGAAAATTTCCCTCCTGTCTGCGCCAATCCCTCACCCATCGGCATTGACATTGACGTGTGTCAATGTCACGGCTTAGCCGTGACTCAGTTTTCGCAAGTACTTCCGCGATCGGACGGTGTGAATTTATTTTTACGGAATAGTTTTCGCACGATTTACGCTATACGCTATTTAAAAAATATATATGATTAAGATGGTGTACTGTTGATGACTGTTGTGTAACTACACGTGATCTCTCCTTCTTTCTCTCTTATGGAATTGGTAAAGAATTATTCAATTTTTATGAGACGAAGTGAATGAAGCTAACCGAAAGTTGATTGGATGACTAACCCAAACCAACAAAATCTATTAAAATTGATTATAACGTATCGGAACCGGTTCAAATGATTAAAATAAGTAAGGCTAAATGAAACTAACCGAAAGTTGATTGGATGACTAACCCAAACTAACCAAATATATTAAAATTTGTTATAGCGTATCAGAACCGGATCAAATGACTAAAATAAGTTAAGACTATGTGAAATAATAATAATAATAATAACCGAAAGTTAATTAGACGACTAACCAAAACAAACCAAATGTATTAAAATTGATTATAACGTATCGGAACCGGTTCAATGTCTCAAATAAGATGAGACTAAGTGATTCGACGACTAACCCAAACTAACCGAATCTATTAAAATTGATTATAACCTAGCGGAACCGGTTGAAATCACTAAAATAAGTCGAGACAAAGTGAAACTAACTGAAAGTTGATTCGGGGACTAACCCAAATTAACCAAATCTATTAAAATTGATTATAACGTATCGGAATCGGTTCAACAGTCTAAAATAAATTGAGACTAAGTGAAATTAACCGAAAGTTGATTCGACGACTAACCCAATCTAACCAAATCTATAAAAATTGATTATAACCTATCGGAACCGGTTGATATAACTAAAATGAGTTGAGACAAAGTGAAACTAACTGAAAGCTGATTCGGCGACTAACCCAAACTAACCAAATCTATTAAAATTAGTTATAGCATATCGGATCCTGATCAAATGACTAAAATAAATCGAGACAAAGTGAACCTAACCGAAAGTTGATTCGACGACTAACCCAATCTAACCAAATCTATTAAAATTGATTGTAACCTACCGGAACGTGTTGAAATGACTAAAATAGGTTGAGACAAAGTGAAACTATCTGAAAGTTGATTAGACGACTAACCAAAACTAACCAAATGTATTAAAATTGATTATAACATATCGGAACTGGTTCAAATGTCTCAAGTGAGTTGAGACTAAGTGAAACTAACCGGAAGTTGATTCGATGACTAACCCAAACTAACCAAATGTATTAAATTTGATTGTAACCTAGCGGAACCGGTTGAATTCACTAAAATAAGTCGAAACAAACTGAAACTAACTGAAAGTTGATTCGGCGACTAACCCATACTACCCAAATCTATTAAAATTGGTTATAGCATATCGGAACCTGATCAAAAGACTAAAATAAGTTGACTAAGTGAAACTAACAGAAAGTTGATTAGACGGTTAACCAAAACTAAACATGTATGAAAATTGATTATAAAAACGTATCGAAACCGGCTCATATAAATAAAATGAGTTGAAACTTGAGAAGTATTTACTTCAATCACGTGTCCTGTGCTACTCGCTACGCGCGCGTAAGTATCCCATATTAAGCAAACATAATCGAAACTAACGTTAATGAATCAAACAAGCGCATTGAGACGGGGGCGCTACACGCTTGACCAACCCTGCCTAACACTAAACTAAATTTAACCCCAACTAACAAATATAACCAAAAAAATAAAAATAAAACATGTCACCGACGGGAATCGAACCCGGGCCGTAGTATCACAAGCACAAAAGTTGATCCCGAAACGCAACTGCGCATGATTGCAAATAGTTATATCGCAGACGCTAGACGCTTGTATAGAAACGCAAGGAATATAAGGAAACAAAATACCTATAGTCAGCAAGAGAAATATTCATGCTCCTCAAATCCCCTTTTCGACCTTTAATATAGAGCAATGAATAATGTCAATTCTTAACAGCTTAATATCACTATCGCTTTACCTCGCTTTAATAAGTTATATAAAATAATAATTTCAGGAATAATAGATATTATATAGATATATATTTTAAATTCAGCACAACACAACTATTGACTAACATAAAATTGTCAAACTGAGAAATGTACCATTTTAATTTAAAACCATATAGAATTAAAGAATTAATCTGGCAACACAGCATTGTCTACAAACCTATCATGCGCCGGCGCCGTCTGCGTTATTTCAATAAAAACAAAACAATACATTGAAAGTCGGCAGAGAAAAGTAGTAGCAATTACAGCAGATTTGTACACAAGTTTTTAATTATTTTTTATTAAAAAAAGTCACGAGTAGCACAGTATACATGATAGAAGTGACTACTTCGTTAGCGCGTCTCAACTTATTTAACTTTTTTGAGCCGGTTCCAGTACATTATAATCAATTTTAATGGATTTGGTTAGTTTTGGTTAGTCGTCTAATCAAATTTCAGTTAGTTTCACTTAGTCTCAACTTATTTTAGTCATTTGAGTCGGTTCCGATACGTTATAATCAACTTGAATAGATTTGGTTAGTTGTCTAATCAACTTTAGGTTAATTTCACTTAGTCTCAACTTATTTTAGTCATTTGAGTCAGTTCCGATACGTTATAATCAATTTTAATAGATTTGGTTAGTTTGGGTTAGTCTCAACTTATTTTAGTCATTTGAAGCGGTTCCGATACGCTATAAACAATTTTAATAGATTTGGTTACTTTGGGTTAGTCGCCGAATCAACTTTCAGTTAGTTTCACTTAGTCTCGTCTTATTATAAACATTTGAACTTTCGATACGTTATAATCAATTTTAATACATTTAGTTAGTTGTCTAGTCAACATTCGGTTACTTTGTCTCAACTTATTTTAGTCATTTGATCAGGTTTCGATATGCTCTAACCAATTTTATTAGATCTGGTTAGTTTGGGTTAGTCGCCGAATCAACTTTCAGTTAGTTTCACTTTGTCTCAACTTATTCTAGTCATTTGAGTCGGTTCCGATCATTATAATCAATTTTAATAGATTTGGTTATTTTGGATTAGTCATCGAATCGACTTCCGGTTAGTTTCACTTAATCTCAACTTATTTTAGACATCTGAACCGGTTCCGATACGATATAATCAATTTTAATAAATTTTGGTAGATGGTTAGTTTTAGTTAGTCGTGTAATCAACTTTCGGTTAGTTTCACTTAGTCTCAACTTATTTTAGTCATTTGAGTCGGTTCCGATACGTTATAATCAATTTTAATAGATTTGGTTAGTTTGGGTTAGTCGTCGAATCAACTTTCGGTTAGTTCCACTTAATCTCACTTATTTTAATCATTTGAACCGGTTCCGATATGTTATAATCTAAGATTTGGTTAGTTTGGGTGAGTCGCCGAATCAGCTTTCGGTTACTTTCACTTAGTCTCAACTCGTTTTAGTCATTTGAAGCAGTTCCGATGCGTCATAAACAATTTTAATAGATTTGGGTTAGTCGTCCAATCAACTTTCGGTTAGTTTCACTTCGTCTCATAAAAATTGATTAATTCTTTACCGATTCCATAAAAGAGAAAGAGGAAGAGAGAGAGTCATATCTTTTATCTCTCTTGCGAGATGAAAATTCCAAAACGTGTCGTTACATGCATGGCTTTGAAAAATCACTTTCATGAATCCAAAGAATATCAAAATAGCGTAAAATTTGTGGATTTCTAATATTTACCTTCGCCCAAATTATGTATATACGTTGAGTTATATATGAGTATAAGTGAGTTTGATCGCTGTTTTAACCACTAATTAAGAATAAAAAAACCCTAGATGGAAAACACTTTTAATGCTTGGGTTAAGTTATGGGTGTGGCACAGGTTAGTTGGTGTTTTCATTTTTTTTTAAAAGACGACATCCAATGTGACAACGCATTTGTCATATTAATAACAAAATGTAATAAAATATCGATACCTATCGACAGCCGAAAATATCAGGTTAAAGTTATTCCATTGTCGCTATTTTCCTGTTATATTTTGTAACTTGTGTTCGTAATTAAACAATACAAGTTGTACCTACTGGTATTTTTATCCATATCGTAGACAATATTTCGTTTATTATTTACTTATTTATTATAATACTAAGTAACTATTACAAAGTAGTATCATTAATGAGCTATAAATGAGACAGATAATGTCAATAGTTGTTCATAACAAATAAATAATCCAAACATTAATACGTAATCATATTCATATCATTTATTCCTAATAGAAGGCTCCCCGTATAAAAATAATCGAGCGGCAGTTCATATTGATCGTACACCGTAGCTGCACCCATTCGTTTACTGTACAGTGGCCGAGTGTGTTCAAGGTCAACGGCAGTATTTTCCACGGCATGCTGGAGTGAGCGGACTTATTAGAATATCTATAGACGGTGGTCCTACCATGGTTGGCCTACGTTCTCCCAAAATGGATTCTCTTAGTTCCGAAACAGCGTCGCAATCGTAGAGCAGATGCTCTACTGTTTCGTCCTCCTGTTCACAGCCTCTGCATATAGGTGACTCGTATAATCTCATTGTGTGGAGATGTTTCCTTAGCTGGCAGTGTCAAGTCAGAATCCCTACCATGAGTCGTAGAATCTTCCTTGACATATCCAGGTGTGCTTTTGCTGCAGACTCATGAGGGTAGCCTAAAAGCTCCCTGGCCAATCGACAGTTAGTTGTTTCGTCCCATCTTGCCCAAAAGTCTTCATGGGTGATCTTTTTTATCATATGTATCGTCGTCGCGACAGGTTGAAGGGCCGGCGCCCATAATGCCGGCAGCCTTTCTAGCCAATTTGTTACCTTCGCACTGTACATGTCCTTTAACCCAGCACACAGAAATTCTGCTTTTGCGGGCGGCATCCTCCAGTGAATTATGGCATTCTAGTACTGACCTGGCTGTAAGTTTATAACTTTTCAAGGCCAGTAGTGCTTGTCTACTCTCCGTGTAGCTTTTAATAGTCTTGTTCTCAGTATTCCTGCGAGCAATCTCTTTTGCGGATATGGATATTGCAGCAAGTTCATAAGTAATATACTTTCTGACACCTCTTCAGACCAGTTCTGGACTGTGATATTCACTTGTTATTTATCTCTGAGAAATTTTCACTAGTAATCTCTCTAGTGTTTGAATTAATACCGGAAATATTTTCGAGACCATGAATTTTTTTCAAAAATCATGCTCGAGGAGATATTTCAGATAATTAATTCAAAAACGAGGGAGATTCGGTAAGAATATTTCCGTCATCTATAAAAAAATCCCATTAAAGGAGTGCAGTTCTCGGAAAATTACAGCGATAATTGCACTGTAGAAACCGAAAGAGCACAGCGATAATTGCATCGTACGTATCTATGGTAATTCCATTGTAAAATTACGATGACAGCATTTATAAATAACGTCAAAGTCAAGTGAATATATATTAAGTATTAAAAATGCCTCGTTTCGGATTAAAAACATCGTGTTTTTGTGTCTCTTTACTTTGCTTGCAGTTACATGTACGTTTTTGTATTAAAAAAATATTAAAAACGTATTTTTTAAAACCATGTCCTTATTCGGGAAATATTCCCCCGAATTACACTCGTGCATCAATATAACCAGATAATTTTGCATTCGAGCGTGATGTCTTAGAAAAACTGCATTCGGTCATTTTCATATTTTGGAATTTCTTAAAACGTTTGATTGGCAGAATGATACATAGTCGTCTTTTAAAAAGGAATGATTTTACAATATTTTAACATACATTTTGACATATTACAATGACATTACAACGATATATCCATCATGAAATCTTCGTATATACATCATTTTTCATTTCTTTTGACATATGTTAATAGTACGTGTAACTGATTGACATTTTACATCCGGACCGGTTCCGATAGGTCATAATCAATTTTAATAGATTTGGTTAGTTTGGGTTAGTCGTCCAAACAACTTTCGGTTAGTTTCACTTAGTCTCAACTTATTGTAGTCATTTGAAGCGGTTCCGATACGTAATAATCAATTTTAATAGAGTTGGTTAGTTTGGGTTAGTCGTCGAATCAACTTTGGGTTAGTTTCACTTAGTCTCAACTTATTTTACTTATTTGAGCCGGATCCGATACGCTATAAACAATTTTAATAGATTTGGTTAGTTTGGATTAGTCGTCCAATCAATGATACGAAAAT
>MU194510.1:2768-18857 GCA_016904865.1 Pissodes strobi
ATATGGCCCATCAAATCCCATCGTCCTCCCCCAGGCTGGAGAACACCAGAGTACAAAGTCTGGAGCTGATCACTGGGGAGTGATCCAACAAACCCCATTTTTACCCCTGTCAGGCTAGGGACCACCAGAGAAATGAGTCTGAGGCCGATGCTTCCAGTGGAAGCGGCCCTAGGTGGTAGATGCATACGCCTACTCGTATCGTCCGGTGAAAGACCACCAGAACTGGGAAGCGCTAAGTGGTTTTCCCAAATCACGTTCCGCTTCCGCGCTGGTGTTCCCGGGTTCCACAGTAATAATATATGGACATGATGGTGCTTCCAGGATCAAAATATTCCGGAAGTAAACTCCCCGGCTATTCGGATCTCCGGGCTCTGGGTGGCCCTGGGAGCCCTTCATTCCACATTTCACAGATAGCAAAGATACCGAACCAATTTAGAATAGATTTCTGCAACATAAGAGGCCTAAATACAAACATACATTCGGTACACCAACATCTACAAGCAAATAGACCATACATACTAGCCCTTACAGAAACACAAGTGTGTTCTACAACAACAACAGTGAACTACCCCTATCCTGGTTACGACTTACATACCCGATTTTGACATAAGTTCGGAATATGCCTTTTTGTACGAAGCGACCTTTCATGTCACCGCGATGATACACTCGAACCGAACAACCTTGACGTCATGTGGCTCAAGTTCACCGCCAAGGGATTAACCAAGTTTATATGTTGTCTATATCGCCCTCCGAGCGATAGAGCCTACCAAAGCTTTTTCTCAACACTAGCTACCACTTTTGACTCAATACAGGTCGATCACCCCAGTTCAGAAATAATCGTTCTGGGAGACTTCAATGCCCACAACACAAACTGGCTCAAACATCACAACAAGACCGACAACGAAGGTAGAGAAGCTGAAGCATTTGCCATCAGCTGCGGGCTTACTCAACTTGTAGACGAACCAACTCGAATCTCAGAGAGGGGCGAATTCGCCGCCCTCCTGGATATCTTTCTAACCACCAATCCTGACCAGTACACAATTACAGTTGGTCCGCCATTAGGTACTTCCGACCACAAACTTATTACAACGGTGTGTGAATTGCCACTCATACAGAAGGACTCACCATTGCCTCGCAAAATCTGGCATTACAATTCTGCAAACTGGGACGATCTAAGGGAGTTCTACCTAGATTTTCCTTGGTTCGACGTCTGCTTTGACACTGACGACCCATCAGTCTGCTGCGAAGAGATCACGCAAGTAATCTTCTCAAGAATGGAAGCATACATACCAAATTCCATCAAGTTACCATCAAAAGGAAAGCCCTGGTTCGACAGAAGATGCGAAAGAGCTGTAGGTAGGAAACAGCAAGCCTACAAGTACTGGCAGCAAAATCAGACAGCTGAAAATCGCAATTATTTTGTCGAAGCTAGAAACGAATGCAAACGTGTGATCGACGAAACTAAGGACAAACACAATCAAAGGATCAGGAATAAACTTTTGCAATGTCCCAGTGGTTCCAGGAATTTCTGGTCGGTAGCAAAGGCAGTAAGTAACAACTTTACAAAAACGTCTCTCCCACCTTTGACGGATGAGCGTGCCATCACGGCGACTACAGCCAAGGAAAAAGCAAACATGCTCGCCAAAAAGTTTTCATCGCACTCTACCTTAGACGTCCCCCAAGGCAAGACTCTCCCCACCATATCGAACATCAACACTACCATGGCAGAAGTCAAGTTTCATAACCATGATATTCGCAAAATCCTTAAAGAACTAGATACGCAAAAGGCATCAGGACCGGACGGAATACCTGCCATCGTGCTAAAGAACTGCGCCAAGGAAAACACCCGTTTTTTTCAGGCTTTTTTCTCTGTCTTACGGAAAAGGGATTTACCCATCCTCTTGGAAAGTCGCTCGAGTGCAACCTGTTCCAAAAGAAGGCAAGAAAACCACGCCCTCAAACTATCGCCCAATTGCCTTGCTCCCAATAATCTCCAAAGTCATGGAACGTGTAGTCAACCAGCAACTACTCAAGTACCTCGAGAACAACAGAATAATCAGCGATAATCAATACGGCTTTCGCAAAGAGAGATCGACAGGAGATATATTGGCCTATGTCACTCATATATGGAGTAGGGCAATTGAAAACTACGGAGAATCTCGAGCGATTGCGTTGGATATTTCAAAGGCATTCGACAGAGTTTGGCATGACGGACTGCTCAACAAACTGCCGTCCTTCGGACTGCCAGCCTCTCTCGCAGCTGGCTGGCCAGTTTTCTTAAGAGCCGATCCCTACACGTTGCAGTCGATGGACACATCTCGGGCACATTCACCATCAACGCCGGCGTGCCTCAGGGGGCAATACTTTCACCAACTCTGTTCCTCATCTATATTAATGACCTGCTGATCGAAACGAATAATCCTGTTTACAGTTTTGCAGATGACGGTACCCTTGTCTCCCACTTTATATCAGAAAAACCCTTACCAGCGACTGAGACTCATCACCGCAGACAGGAGCAGATTACAGCTATTAATCAAGACCTGGAGAAAGTTCAAACTTGGGGCGACCGAAATTTGGTCCAATTCAATGCAGCAAAGACCCAAGCAGCAACGTTTACCAAGAGGGCCAATACAGCGGGCCCTGACATCATTATGGCAGGATCGACCATTCCTTCATCCTCGTCTATCGGACTGCTGGGTGTCTCGGTCAATAGCAATATGTCATGGCATGACCATGTTGCTAACATCGCAAAATCAGCCTCCCAGAAGCTTGGTGCGCTATTTCGCAACAAAAAACTCTATACACCGCAGCAGTTGCTCTTGCTGTACAAAGCGCAAATAAGACCGTGCTTAGAATATTGCTCACATATGTGGGGTGCCGCACCAAAGCATACCCTAAAGCTGCTGGATTCCATTCAGAAGAGAGCTGTGCGCCTCGTCGGCGACCCGGAGTTGACCCGGAATCTGGATAGACTGGAACACCGCAGACATGTGGCCGAGATGTCTCTGTTTTACAGATACTTTCACGGTAGATGTTCCCAGGATTTGACCCGCATCATCCCGCCCCTGGCAACTCCTGTCAGACAGTCACGACAGACGGCAAGAGCGCACCAGTTCGTCGTACAACTAGAAACACCTAGAACATCGCTTTACAAGAACTCCTTTGTCTGGCGCACTGCATCACTGTGGAACTCACTTCCAGGACATCTGTTTCCCACTAATTACAACCTACAACTATTCAAGAACCGTGTCAATCAACATCTTCGCACACACACACCGCTCGTCGAGCGCCATAGGATCTTCCTTTAGTGTGTGTACCACTGCCATAAAAAAAAATGTAGGAACTGGAGCAGGAATAACAAGGCCCGATGTAGATGATGCTCACAACATCAGTCTAGGCCAACTGGCAACCGTGTTTCAGGCGGAAATTATCGCAGTAAATTTTGATGGATTTAAGTAATCTGCACGATGCGTTCAGATGATCTACGAAATGTAACTGATTAGTTAAACCCAGACAAATATGGTGAATAACGCAACATTCTTGTAGAAAATAATATTGGCATTTGCTTGGAAGGATTAAAAACAGTTATCAGTGGTCGATTATTAACAACTAGTGAATTTTCTTCCATAAATATATTGAAACATTTTCGTAAGCACAGTATATTAATGTCGCTTCTTTCCCAAATTGGCTATAATTTTTGTCGGCTTTAGTAAGAGGCCTGGATATAAAGTTCCATCTTGAAGTCGATTTGACCAGGAGTACTACAAATCCATATGGACTCTCGTCCGTTGCCAATTCTTGATAAAATAGCATAAGAACGCAATCACTTACTTCTTTTTTAACTTGAGTAAAAGATTTTTCAGAACTAGTGTTCCATTGAAGTTCAACATCTCTTTGCAGTGGTTAATTAAGAGAATATAGTGCTGAAGAAATGTTTCTAATAAATTTCGAATGGAATAAAAGTTATTTCGATTATTTTACAAAATTAAAGAAATTATTGCTAGGGATGAATCATATTTACCTATTTATGATGTCTCAAATGTGAGAATCAGTGCTGTTTTATGTCATTTTATAAATGACAAAGAACAAATAATAGGATGCACATCAAAAACATTAATGCCAGCCGAAACAAAATGGAGTACAGTACAAAAAGAAGCTTTACACATTCTATATTCAGTTAAATTTATCATTAGGATTTTTTTATCTTGAGAAAAAATCGTAGCTCTTTAGTGGCACTTTTTTGTGAAAACAATGGACTTCCTCAGATGGCAGCCAATAGACTTCAGAGATGGGCATTGTTTCAGAGTTCGATTACAAGATTGAACCTATTAAAGAAAAAGACAACCCAGTAGCAGATTTATTTTCCAGGATGTCACGTCAAGTCAAAATGATTTCAGGAAAATATTCTCATAAAGACTTGTATTACTTTTACAGAAACAATGGCCCATAGACAACTAAAAAGTAAGAAAGCCTTCATAAAATAGAGGAAAAATTGAAACCATACTACATCACAAGACAGCAGATATTGATCTGAAAATAGTCAAAAATCATAAAGATTACTCTATTAAAAGAGTTGCATGCAGCTCATTTTGAAATAAGTAGAACAAAAACAATGGCAAGATCAGCACTATATTGGCCTAATATTGACAAGGACATAGAAAACATAGAAGTTGTATGCCATGTTTGAAAAACAAAAAACATGATTCACCCAAAAATAAAATAGTAGCTAGGCCAAAATCGGATTTTGTTTTTGTATATAATACAAGACAACATTGATTTTGTGATTGCTTCTAAAGGTTGTCCCCGTCTCAGTTCAGGAAAATTATATTAAATATGTTACAAGCCCTCCATTTCAACCCCAAAAACAATGGTGCCGCAGAAAATTCAGTGAAGCCCTCACAGATCCCAAATATAGAAATATTTCCTTGCAAATAGAACCGCCTCCAGCTGAAAACTATTCAGGCAAGATCAGAAGAAAATTTAAAATATACGATGAAGTAATGAAAGATGTTACAAGACAAAAGAAAAAATCACGGACGAAGGCTGTGGTCGAGAAGAACGCCGGAAAAATTACATACGTTTGATATCAGGAACATGTAAGAGATATGCCAACCAAATGATACATTTGAAAATGCGAGAATAGCCAAATGATCATTTCCGTGATTTTAATAATGAAAATCATTTTAAATTATTAGCGGATCAGTCTATTGCTTGTTCGATTTTGCAACACGTTTTTCTGATTGAATCCAAAATGAAAGTAAAGATTTGTTTTCCCAATTAATTAAAAAGGAACCTCCCCGGAGAGTTGTATTGCAAAGCCCGGTCCCTGTCGTGGGGTCGTTTGAGCGCCACCCGTTCTAGCCAACTAAACGGAAAAAGCTCTGCTGGTGTTGTGCAGGGTGGCTAGGTCAGCTCATTAAATCAACCGGTACTCACTTTCAAACCAACAAGAAAACGAGAATATAGGCTGGCTTTTTAAATCAATAATTAATCAATTAACTTAACTTATCAAGAAAACACAATCTAAAATTTAAGGGACAATATATTTGCTACTAAGTTCTTTTTTTTTGAAAACATAGCAAAAATCTATCTGGAGTAAGATGTTAAATGGCTATTAAAGTAATTGATGAAATAAACAGAGCACAATATGGAGATTGTGCAGAGACCAATTCAGATGTTAATACTCGATTCTGTGTGCCTTACCACTAAACGCACTAAATACTACTAATCGAAGTGATCACTTTGACGTTAACTAAGCTACTTACAACTAGGTATGCGTGCGCTAATAGCTGCACCGGTTTTAAATAATATAGCAATAATAATAATAGGTAGCAATGAAGCAATGATCGGCCACTAAAATTAAATCAAATGACCCGATAAATTAATGAACAAGAATAAAATTAGAGGAAAACTATTGAAAGCTTGGCAATCAATGCCTGACTTATATTATAAAGAAAGAAAATTCAGAGCGGTTATGTTACTCGATAAATGAATGAAAGGAATAAATTTATAGAAACTGTTTCAAAGCTCGACTGTCAATGCTTAATTTATATTAAAGAGAACGAAAATTTAGAGCGATTAATAATAATAAACGAATAAATAAACTTAAGCTTCTGTACGATACCACTTAGATCCGTCGAACAAAGGTGCCGGGCACCTGTTGGTACTACTAGGGCACTGGCCCTGAGGGAAAACTAGCCGAGGTCTCGAAAGCTCGGTATTTATTTGGATTGGCTCTAGTGTAGCCTGGTAGTTGCGGTGGTGGCTCTCTAGTAACCCCTGCTCCTGAGTGGTGGCCCTCCAACAAAGGTTGTGGCCCTCCGGAAAAAGCCCTCATTAGTGTGTGTGAGGGCTAAGGAAAATTCGACGGTCTCGGTCTTATATGACGAACTTGAAAGCCTCTAGTACAGTATTTAGATCCCGATTAATCGATAGTGTCAAAACACAAACAGAAAATCAACACAATATATCCCCAAAGAAAGGGTAGAATTAAATCACAATAAAATGTTGAGTCTCTACGACTACACTATCAGCAAACCTTCTCTTCGCCTTCAAAGGTACTTTCAGAAGAACTCTCGATTGTCAATTTGCCTTTCTTCTTCAACGAGATCAAACGCTACGTCAAATCAGCTACTAGTGATGGACGGAAACATGCCGAATGGTTCGATACAAGGAATAATTTTAAGATAATAAACGACCGTTCTCGTTTATTATGAGGGTAAAACGACTGCGGAAGCCACAATTAATTCACCGAAATTGAATGATTCAAGAAATACCAGAGAATATTCCCTAACAAAACGATAAACTTTTAAAAATTTAAATCGACAGCTGGCGTTTATAAGAAATGGTACATTCCTATTACTCGGACGAATGTTACAAAAACTACAGCCTGCCGTGTGAATATCTTTAGAAGCAGATGTCCCAAAACTCTCTAACGATCTCCGGAATGATCGGCCGGCCATTGGTGTTCGGCAACCCAGGGGTTCCCAAAAAGTTATGGAATATGCCAACTAAAATTAAAATATGGATCAACGAGTCAAATGCAGCGTATTTGCAGGTTTCTTAACAGAATTCTTAAAAACATAAAACGGTTTGCTGGCCGTTTCACGATAATATAATATTAATCAAGCCAAGCTATTCTAATAATAATGTGCATCGCTTATCAACTGAAATAAATATTCACAACGTGTTATAAATGCTAATACAAATAAATCGTTAACCTATACTTAGAATATAGTTAATTTAAGAAAAGCGGCAATTTCAAGCGAATTGTTAGCAAATCGAATCAATAAATTTAGAATTAATAAACCGATGTGTGCAAAATACAGCATCTTTTTTCCTAAATGCGGCATATAAATGAAATTTTAAAAATATTTGACATTGGCAAAATCGAACTGTTACAATTTTATGCCCATCTTAAGCAGATTCCGAGAGGCCATAGTAGGGGATTACGATGAACCAATCAGGGAAGGCACGACTGCAATACCAGCAGACAAGTCAGCTTCATCAGACACACCTGAGGATCTCCAATGGAGGTAGACAAAAAAAAACTATTGTTCGTATATTTTTCCTAAATAAGTAGACAATAATTTTGAAAATAGGAGGAGAACGTTTCCAAAATGTAAAACTAACGATACACAAATTACTGAGACCTTTTCCAATTGTACTACTGAACATTTTGACAAAACTAATCTTAGCCAAAATCCAAAAAATGTGTCAGATCAAAAAAATCTATTAAAGCACCAGTCAAGACTAGCTGATTATGTTTTACTTGATGGAGGGTAGCATGTCAGTGAAAGTAAGGGCATACAAAAATAAATGTTATATTAAAGTACGACACACGAGACCTGAATAGTGGAAAGTATGCAGAATTGTAAGATTTATTCGGCAACAACAATTTTTTCAAGTCATATGAACAGTTACGGCCAAAAGTTTTTTGGCAATACTTTTTTCCCTGTGGAAAAAAGACTTTAGCTAACTGTCCAATTTCTTAAAAGTCAATCAGACACATTGTGCATTCATATCAGTGTCATAATTTTTTTTTTAAATAGCAACAATAACTTACTTATCAGCAAAAAACACCGATAGTCCATTTAATTCAGGACGGTTTGAGTGTGAGGGCGGTTGCAGAAAGGCTCATCATAACAAAAAGCACGGTGCATTATGTTAAAACGAAATGGCAGGAAACACATTCTTAAGAAAGAAGGCAAGTTAGTGGCCGTCCAAAAATATGGAGTCCGGATGAAGATAACAACTTGTGGCAGTTTTGAGAAGAAATCCCTTCAAAACGGCCGTTACAGCGCAACAAGAAAGCGCTTTCCCGGGCTCCACCAGAACAGTTCGGAAACGAGTTTGCCAAGTGTCCGAATTGCGTAGCCGTATGATTGTAAAAAAAAACTTTTCTAAGCAGCAATGCAAATAAAGAAGACTGGGTTAGTAGGTAGGTAGGTCCCTATAAAATTGCAAAATAAAACCATTTTGCCATTTTATAGGGACCTACCGCAATTCTGGGAAAATGTCATATTCACAAATGAAATAGTATATTTCATTACCAGTCAGGAAACTAGGCTTTTCCGGTGCGCGCACGACAGTTTCTGGTGTGAGGCGTAGCCGAACACTGGAAGTCGTGCAAGCACAGGAAAAGCTGTTTCTGGACGTGTAATGAACGATATTTTTCATAATACCTCTCTGAAATCAAGACATAAACATAAAATTATTATAATTTTACGTATCCAAAATCATGTCATAATACATTTTGTATTCAAATGAAAGGAAACGTCAAACTTGCAAGACAAGCAAGACAGGTATTTATCTAATATTCATCAAGCGTTGCTATGGAAATGTGTTTGTATGCTTTGTTGTAATTGAATAGGCAGCTAATTTTGAAGTATTTGTGACAGGTAAGGTCAGAATAAATAAAATAATTGTACTTAAAATTAGAGTATTGACGCTAAAATGTACTAGATTAATCTTGTAGACTGCAT
The DNA here is from genome assembly GCA_016904865.1 of Pissodes strobi. Classification (NCBI taxonomy): domain Eukaryota; kingdom Metazoa; phylum Arthropoda; class Insecta; order Coleoptera; family Curculionidae; genus Pissodes; species Pissodes strobi. The sequence goes on from MU194510.1 coordinate 11,753, forward strand.
CGCTGTATAATTTTAACCCAATTTATTATTCTTTATGCTTATTCTGTGACTAAATAACTGCAAATTTAGCACTTAAAATCAGGGAGCGGGAAAACTTTTTCCGCTCCCTAATTAGGGACCGGGAAAATTTTTCCCGTGCCCGGACCGAAAACACTTACTTTCTTTGCTCTACAGAGACGTCGAAAATCATAGTTTTCAGAGAGGTATTATGAAAAAGTATTTCAGTCTTCCTATAATGGAAGACTGCGTGTGTACAGGGTGTCCCCAATTCGAGCCTCATCATTGGGATCTTGGAAACTAGAAGAGATACGAGGTCGGTTAAATGATGCAAAGTTGCGCAGTTTGATGCTGATCAAAATGCCACCTTAGAAATTTAAAAATTCCGAATACTTTTGGAAAAAAACGAATATTCGCGATTTCATTTTTATTTTTTTATGACTCTATTTGAATAGATATAACAAAATAAATTTCACATTTTCACTGCTACTTTTTCTGTTCTTCAAGATAGTGTTATCAGATTTTCAAGCCGAGGTTTCGTTTTTGAGCTGCCATCATCAACTTTGTTTTTTTAAATACGGCCTTGGATTTTTTTATTACGGATTTTAAGACCTTCCAAGGTCCCAACCCCAATGATGTATCGCACTTATTCGAAAAATTCATATTAGTGACATTTTCCATAAGAACTCATGTGTTAGAGAGAGACAGAAAATAGATTTTTAATAGGATTAAAAACAAAAACTTTTTTACGCAATAACGCTTTGCATAAGGAAAGCTTAAAAACTAACTTAAGAAGTGGTTAATAAATAATATAATAATTATTATAATTATTAATTATTATAAATATTATTATTAAATAATTATAATTATTAAGTGTCAACCCTCAAACCATAGGCTCTAGCCTATATTTTTAGCAATTTACCCAAGTAAATAGTTGTGTGGGATTAGATTTGGAACAAATAATAAATTTCACATTCTCATTGTTGTATCGCACTTTTTCGAAAAAAATCATTTTAATGATTTCCTGGTAAGATCTTACCAAAAATCTGTTTTCGGTCTCTCTCTAACAAATGAGCTCTTATGAAAAATGTCATTAATATAAATTTTTCGATTAAGTGAGATACATCATTGATTCTGGGACCTTAGAAGCTTTTAAAGTCCGCAATAAAAAATCCAGGGCCGTATTTAAAAAAACAAAGTTGATGATGGCAGCTCAAAGACGAAACGTCGGTTTGAAAATCTGATAACACCATCTTGTAGAAAAGAAAAAGTTACAATGAGAATGTGAAATTTATTTTGTTATCTCTATTCAAATAAAGTCATAAAAAAATAAAAATTAAATCGCGAATATTCGGTTTTTTCCAAAAAGCTTCGGAAGTGTTCAGAATTTTTAAACTTGTAAGGTGGCATTTTGATCACCATCAAATTGCGCAGCTTTGCCTCCATTTAACCGATCTCGTATCTCTCCTAGTTCCTGAGATCCCAATGATGAGGCTCGAATTTGGGACACCCTGTACAGGCCCCCAAATACTCGTTTTGGGGAAACATACCCAAAGGGTACAAACCAGCAGCGGCCGATTTTCGGGTAATGTTGTGGAGTGCACAAGAACTTGGAATATGTCATTGTATTCATTGGCAATTTGTAACGCAGGTATACCTGGATATTCTACAATTGATAATTATTTATCGTGCTGCCTTCTGTTATCAAAATATTCCCCAACAGAAACTTTATTTATTAACAAGATAACTGTCCCGTTCATACAGCCTGACGCATAACAGCAAAATATTAGCGTTCTGCCATGGCATTCGCGTAGCCCAGAATGGAAAATGTTTGGGGTATTTTGGTGAAAAAAATTTATGTTGACAACTTTCGGCCGCAAACTGTTGATGAATTTAAGCAGAAAATTCAAAAGGCATGGCAAGGAATAAACCCTAACAACGCACGTGCTTTGATAGCATGGATGGAGAAGACTTAACTCCGTATTGGATAAAATGGGGAAGTACTAAAGTATTAGTATCTGTATTTTTATTATACACAATTATCGTTTCACTGTTTCATGTTATTGTTTAGTATTTTGTTTTAATTTTTATGAATAAACTACATATAAATTCAAAAATCGTTTTTTTTTTTTGAAAATCACAGTTGTATTTAACGAAAAGAAAAATCGTTCAATACTTTCGTTTTTGTAGCTGTATTTAATAATTAAGCGTAGAACAAGCTAAAAGTCACGTTTACCAAAATTCATGAAAATATCAAATTTTGCCAATCTTACTGCCCAAAAACTTCTGGTCGTAACTGTACCTACATGTATAGCATGATCAAATTTAAAAACTGTATAAGTAAAAAGGCAGTCAGCCCTACAGAAGATTTTATAACTTGGCATATATATTGTACCTTACATCGTTATTTAAAAGCTAAGCAGGGGAGAGTGCGATAACGCTACATTGTGAATCTTACTTTATATATTCATGGCACATGAGCTACCAATTTGTTTCTGCAGGCAGATTCTTAACCTATCGGGACGGACCGTATCGAATACGTTCCGATCGGTATATCTCGGTCGGTATTGAACTCGGTACCTAGTCGATACCGACAAGTTGATATTCTTAACCGCTCCCGAATAAAATTTGCTACTGTCGTGTTGGCTACACTGCATTTCAAGGTTTCAATATTCAAAATCATAGATTTTGAGGTTAGTAGTAGTTTTTGTTTACTTATTTTATTTACTATAATATAATAATTTTATTATTATGTTTCACAAAACACAAATATCAATACAAAGGGAAAATTCAGAAAAAAAAACTATTGCGAAAATTACTGTAGAGCTAGCAAAGGTAGAAAAATGGTTAGTGGATAATAAGCTTTTTGACAATGTAACAAGAACTAATGTTATAATATTTGGTGCAAACGTTAATGAGAATTTTGTTAAATTAAAACTCTGTCAACACGAATTAGGATATGTAAGACATTGCAAATATCTCGGTATTATAATTGACTGTAAACTAAACTTTAAAGAGCATAATAATTATTATATAGTGAAAAAATAATTTAAAAAATAGGATTTTTAGAGGGATATGTCAATTTTTGCCAGTAAAGTCTAGTACAATTATCTATAAAACAATAATATATCTCCTCATTTTCCAATTGTGAAAAAGAGCTACACTTTAAATTCATTATTTTATAAGGTACTAATTGAGTATAATAAATTGCCTTTGTATGTTATATCTACGTATAGAATTAGGGAAGTTAGACGATTAATTTTATTAAAGATAATTTTTGATTGTTGTTTTTCGTGAATAAGTGTAGTTTTACGTAGGGTGAGCCCTACTTTATGTATTGCGTGTTACAGTGTATATCATAGCAGAATGTTGCTAATAAAATTCATTTCATTCAATATTTATTTCATTTCATGATTATTATTTACAATTTACAAATTTTGCGGTCCCTTCGTCTCGATTCATGTACCGTGTGCGATTATTTCAATTACCACCACACTAACATAATCATAGATAAATAATTATAACATAATAACAATATTAATATCTCAACTGTTTACTGTTTCTATCTGTCTTTTCAAATTCAAATCATACATAAAAGATATCACATGTTTCAAATGAACCAATCAAAACAATTTATTGTTTCCACTCGGGATCTTCATAGCTACCGAGTGGATATGACATTTCAAGTTGGCACGTTGTCGGAATCAAGTCGGGACCGATTGCGTTGAGAATCGCTCCCACTCGGTAGCTGGTCGGATTCGAAACATCCCGACCGGTTAAGAATCCACCTGCTGATGGCAGGTCGACGCACAGCGCATTCTTCTGCTACCGACGGTGTTCACATAACATCCTTATCTAATCATAGCTTTAACTTTGAATTAACTGTGAAAAATAAAACTTACACGTTTTACTATTATTGCAACATGATTAAAGTTGAAACCCGACTCTGTAATTATTCCTAACTAATAAATATAAGATTTCGTTATTTCAGGGGAATTTATCATCACAGTTGATTAGGTCAGTTTATACGACTACACCATTTCAAACCCTTCCATCTGCATCGTGGGAAAGGACTCTACTTCTTCTAATTTACACTGCACCTCATTCACTCTACGAACTAGATGGTCGAGCAAGACTATCGCAGTAGTTAGATTTCAAATAGTCACCTATTTATTTTGTAGGCGGCGCACAGTTGCTTCTAAAAGTGGCATAGCGTTAACCAAATCGCAGCGAAAACAGATATACTATATCTCTTTAATTCTAAGCATACATAAACATTGCAATATTGGGACTATTTTCACTTTTACGATGGCATGCAAGAAAGGAAAGTTGCATTTTTGTGTTTCTTCGGCCATTTCTTCAATATTAGGTCAAAATGCAGAATTAAATAAGTTTAAAATTTCGAAACCTAAGATAGGAAACGAAAATTAAAAAATACATTTAAATTAAATTACTTTAAGTGCGAGACTAAGTTTATTACTTACCTAATGAAGGATGATTTTCCCCTAAGCCTACAATTAATATACAATCCGCTTGTCTGAAACACCTTTGAGTCCATGCAGATACGGTTAAGTCACATTGGTATAGAGATATTTTATGTTGATCTTCTTGTTGTGCCAACCAGGAAGAGAGTCTATATTCGTTATTCGGGTCCATTATAGTTGCTCCTAAGGTCTTCTTGATGACATCTGAAGTCAGTCTTAAAGTAGGTCCTGTAAAAGAAAATGTGGATAGTTTGCCTATTATTTTTATTTTAAGTTCATATTAAAAAAGCACCAGATACCCCATGGGTACAAAAGAATGACATCTATAGCTCTAAACTCGCTATTGAAAAAAATACTCAAGGCCTAAGCTACACAAAAATTATTGAAAATAAATTATCAGAAGTGCATTCTCTTTTTTTTTTATATGAATCTACTTCATCTTGCCAAATCTTTTTATTGATTTCACATTGCAAGTTTGCGATACTGAATGCCTTCTCGGTCATCGGCGGACCTATTGAAAATTCCAATCTACTAGTCATAATAATTAACAATCAATTTCCAAATATCACTAATTCAAAATTGAGGGAGTTTAAAAAACTAGTAAGGAAAAAACAGAGAGACGCCTGTAGAGCCTACGGTGAGGAGATCGAAGACTGCACGGCTCTACAAAGTCCTCGCAAAAGACAAAGATCGCGACCTATGTTTACTACCAAGGAAGGACGGCCCTAAGACCGCTAACCTACAAGAGAGTCTTGAACTGCTCATGCAGACCCATTTCCCTGGTTCGTCGATAACAGACGACAGGAACTGGCCAGACGAGACAAACTTTCAACCTACTAATTTCGACTGGCAAGGTGCCAACCAAATAGTCAGTGAAGAAAAAATACGATGGGCAATACTAAGCTTCTCACCCTTCAAATCGATCAGATACTGACGGCATCCGTCCAGCTCTACTACAATGGGGCTTGGACGAGGTACTGCCGCACTTGGCAAAGGAGTTCTGGACATGCCTAGCGCTGCGCTAGAACCCGAAGGCATGGAGAGAAGTAAGTGGTGTTCATACCAAAATCAGGAAGGATGGATTACATTGTCCCCAAAGCCTAGCGACCAATCAGCCTAACATCCTTTGTGCTAAAAACTCTGGAGAGGCTGTGTGAGCGATATTTGACGGACTGCGTACTGGTCAACCGACCGCTGCATCCCAACCAACATGCGTACACTACGGGAAGTTCGACCGACACGGCCTTGCATTCAGCAGTGAGCCGGATCGAGAGACCGCTGGACAATAATGAGTCCACCTTAGGTGTATTTATTGATATCGCACTTGTAGACGAACCAACTCGAATCTCAGAGAGGGGCGAATTCGCCGCCCTCCTGGATCTTTTTCTGACCACCAATCCTGACCAGTACAAGGTTACAGTTGGTCCGCCATTAGGTACTTCCGACCACAAACTTATTACAACGGTTTGTGAATTGCCACCCCTAGAGAAGGATCCACCATTGCCTCGCAAAATCTGGCATTACAATTCTGCAAACTGGGACGATCTAAGACCTACCTAGATTTTCCTTGGCTCGACGTCTGCTTTGCCACTGACGACCCGTCAGACTGCTGCGAAGAGATCATGCAAGTGATCTCCTCAGGAATGGAAGCATACATCCCAAATTCCATCAAGTTGCCATCAAAAGGAAAGCCCTGGTTCGACAAGAGATGCGAAAGAGCTGTAGGAAGGAAACAGCAAGCCTATAAGTACTGGCAGCAAAATCAGACCGCTGAAAATCGCAATTATTTTATCGAAGCGAGGAACGAGTGCAAGCGTGTGATCGAAGAAACTAAGGGCAAACACAATCAAAGGATCAGGAATAAACTTTTGCAAGTGGTTCCAGGAATTTCTGGTCGGTAGCAAAGGCAGTAAGTAACAACTTTACAAAAACGTCTCTCCCGCCTTTGACGGACGAACCTGGCATCACGGCGACTACAGCCAAGGAAAAAGCAAACATGCTCGCCAAAATGTTTTCATCGCACTCTACCTTAGACGTGCCCCAAGGCAAGACTCTCCCCACCATACCGGACATCAACACTACCATGGCAGAAGTCAAGTTTTCTCACCGTGATATTCGCAAAATCCTTGAAGAACTAGATACGCAAAAGGCATCAGGACCGGACGGAATATTTGCCATCGTGCTAAAGAACTGCGCCAACGAACTAACACCCGTTTTTTCCAGTCGCTCGAGTGCAACCTGTTCCAAAAAAAGGCAAGAAAACCACGCCCTCAAACTATCGCCCAATTGCCTTGCTTCCAATAATCTACAAAGTCATGGAACGTGTAGTCAACCAGCAACTACTCAAATACCTCGAGAACAACAGAATAATCAGCGATAATCAATACGGCTTTCGCAAAGAGAGATCGACAGGAGATATTTTGGCCTATGTCACTCATATATGGAGTAGGGCAATTGAAAACTACGGAGTCTCGAGCGATTGCGTTGGATATTTCAAAGGCATTCGACAGAGTTTGGCATGACGGACTGCTCAACAAACTGCCGTCCTTGGAACTGCCCGCCTCTCTCTCTGCAGCTGGCCAGTTTCCTTAAGAACCGATCCCTACACGTTGCAGTCGATGGAC
>MU194511.1:7985-18857 GCA_016904865.1 Pissodes strobi
GCATCACTAGTAATGAGGCAATACAAACCTCAACATCAATTATTATCAAATGAAAATATTAACTGGAAGAAATCTGCGTAGAACGCGAAAGCCTGTGACTAACCCAATGCCACAATGCTGCGGAAACTATCGGTTTATGGCTTTCGTGGTGTGGCTTCTGAGTGGTTTCAATCCTTTCTCTCGGATCATGTTCAGTTTGTGTCTTTGAGGGGTGTTTCGTCCAGTAAACAGAGTGTTCCATGCGGTGTCCCTCAGGGCTCTGTCTTGGGACCTACTTTGTTTCTAGTCTTCATTAACGATCTTCTTTAGCTTGACTTGTCTGGTTCCATCACGGCATTCGCGGATGATGCGTCTGTATCATGGGGTGGTCACGACGTAGACCAACTCAGGGCTGATATGTCGTCCGACATCTATAAAATTAAGGAATGGTGCGACTCTAATCTTCTCCGTCTAAACTTGTCGAAGACTCACATTCTTGGGTTTAACTGTATGGTTAACAACATTGAAATAGGTAATCATTCTATTACTTCTGTTGATAATTCTAGGTTCCTTGGGCTGATTTTGGACGATAGCCTAAAGTTTCAGCATCACATTCTAAAATTAAATAAAAAGTTGGCCTCTGGCTGCAACTCTATTCGTATTACCTCCCAAGAATTGGGGAAACACTTCGCCCGTATCATTTATTTTGCGAATGTTGAATCACACCTTAGATACGCCCTTCCATTCTGGGGTGGCTGTTCAAGGTATTTATTCCAATCAGTCTTCATCCTTCAGAAAAGAGCAGTGAGAAACTTATGCAATGCCCATCCTAGAGCTCATTGCAAGCCTCTTTTTATTTCCAATAATATACTAACCCTTGCCTGTTTATTCATCTTAGAAACTTGCCTTATTCATAAAAACAAAACCGATTTTCCTAATCGGCAACAAATCCATTTCACGAGACAGATAGACCATGTGCCCCTACTTATCCCTCGCCTGAGCCTCATTAGAGACTTCTTCATTTATAATGGCTTAAAGATATATAACCACCTAAGCTTGGAGATGAGACGTAGCCTAAATCTGAGGATGTTTGGGAAGAAGTTGAAAGACCGGCTGTTGTCGAAGGCATTTTATGGCATTGACGAATTCTTTAAGCACGATAGTATTTAGATATGCTAGGTGTGCCCATGTATTACTTAGTATTCTGTTAAGTGTGGTACTTTTGTACTTAGGGCATATGTATTTGTGTCAAAATTCAATTGACTACAAAATTGTGTATGTGTCAAAATTTTAATAATGCTTTGTCAATAAGATTTATTCATTGTAGTAATCCTTGGACAATAAAGCACTTTCATTCAAATATCATTTAGATTTTAAAAATTATCCTTTTTTCTGTAATTTGTGACAATTGATAAGACGTCCTTTTTCGAGAAGGCAAGATTTGTGTCAACCATTAAGCATTTTTTTTTGCTGAAATTCTAGTATTTTTAATAATGACATATTATATTTTTCTGATTTTTGTATTACATAAAACATCTTGTTTTTAAGCGGCTGAGTGACTGAGGTGTTTTGAATACTTGGATCTTTATCTGTTTACCGCTACGTTTCCTCGAATTTAGATAAGTCATTAGATTTCTACTATCTAGAGGAGATATTGAATCGAGAATGCACCAATAGCATTAATTATGCCATTTTGACTAGATATATGGTGCTCATGATGGCGCTTGATAAATATTTGAATAATATTCAACCAAATGGAATTTAAAATAATAAAATTGTTAGGCGGTAGCTTATTGGCATGCGCTTTTAAAACGATGGTTCTCTGGACCGATGGACTAGAATTCGAAATGTGAATTATATTTCTAGCAATAATGTATAAAGGAACTTGCACATTAGAATGATCTTTATCCCATCCCATCCCTGTTGAAGCTTCTATTTATATTCGAATTGCCAAGAATTAGAAACTTGTATTATTTGACTTTGTCGTCATCTAAAATTTGTTCGCTAGCCGTTTCTGTATGTTTATCTTTATCGTACCAAAACTCAACAGATTGTAAGTCTGTATATGTCGGTTTGGAAGTAATTCCTAAAATAACAAAAACACTTTGCAACAGATGAAATATTGGAAAGTTCTAGAGCATTAAATTTTTACTTTTTCTCCAACACAGTCTTAAATGGAAAGGAAATTACTGAAATTGGTTCTGATGACCTTCTAATCCCCCTGATTTTGCAAGTTCTCACTAGAAGAAGGCTTATCATTATGTCCCTCGCATTAATTTCGACCAATCACAATATTCAATTTTTGTATCAGAAACTGGTTGGTATATGTCGATAGGACCTATAGGGAATTTATCCCGAAATTTTTTTGACAAGCATCTGCTAGCAATAATACTCGTGCATCTAATCCTTCCATTGGAAAAATTGGAATGCTCGTTTCTAAGTAACTTGGTTCAAGAAATAGCATTTGTGCGAGAACAAATATGATTTGTTAAACCAAATTACTTAAAAACTCGTTTCTCCGAATTTTTCCGGAAAAATTACCAAAACTAACCCAAATTGAAAAAAAAATAAACAAACATAACTTTGAAAAAAAAAAAAAAAAATATCGACGGGAATTGAACCCGGGCCGCCGCGCCGGCGCCGTATCCAACACTAGGCATCCTACCACTGCGCTACGATACCACTTGAAAGCAATTCCCTGGACCATAAAGATATTGTGTTTGTCAACAAAGTGATGCGCGCGTAACGCGAATCAATTTCATGTGGTCCGGGAAACGTCTACTTACTAGAACATTACCCCCAAATACCTCTTCAGTTAATATTTCCAACTGATAATTCCGTTTGGGTCCGGTGCACTTGAAATGCCCACCTCGAAGCTTTAAAATTTACCCTTGTCCATCTTTGTTTGCGAATTTTTACAAAATTAAATCCAGTGTTGCCACATAATTCGATTTGTATGTTAGGATTGATAAATTAGAGTTAGTTTGAATTAGTCTCTGCTCATTAGGCCAGTACCATTTTGTCTTGGCAAAATCATTTGGGTTGGCTTGGGTTAGTTCCGGTTCGTTTAAGCCAGTGCAAGACAGCGCATAGCAAGATTTATATCAATGAATTTGGGTTAGTACGCAAAGCGAAAGCCCAAGCCTGGCTAAAATGATTAATATTAGTGGGTTAGATTTAGTTTGTTTAAACCAATACAACAGAACGAAGTGTTGCGAGCAGAGGGCCATGAAGTGGTTTAATATTTGTAAAGTGCTTCATCCGCAACTTTTTGTTTTCAAGCTGTTCTAAACGCTTTTCCTTTTTTTTGTTTGGTTTAATTTTTATTCTAAACAAATTGATAGTTCTGTAACACCATGGTTTCTTTAATTAGTTATTAAATTATTGCGTGTCACATGCACTTTAACTGTATTTTATCTTATCCTAATGATCCTTGTAAGAACTGATAACAATACAATAATATGACAACTTTGTTCTAGTCATCGGTTCTTGATAAGGGTGCAAAGTTTCAGTTTAATATGACATTGAACTTGGTGAAAATCACGTTCGAAAATTCCGTTACAAACAAACAAGAATACAGGTGAAGCTTATATAGAAGGATGTTAAAGAGAGCTGTTAAATACTAATAGTAAAGGTTTAGAAATTTTTAAAATCAATTTTTTTTTAATTTTTTTTTCCGCAGCACAAAGATTCCAGAAGCCACTTTCTTAGAAATGATGTCAACATTATTTTCAAAAGTGAGTTTAGAGTCCAGAGTGACTCCCAGAAATCCAACCCGCTGGGGATTGTCGGCCACCTCATGTTGCCTAAGTGAGAACATATCCTGTTCTGTTTTAGTTAAATTTAGAGTTAGTCGGTTGGCTGTAAACCAGTCACTCACATTATCAATACATTCGCTCATCTGCTCTCTCAGTACATCACACTCTCCAGACCGTAACAAGAAACTGGTATCGTCCGCGTATAGGGTGACTTCACTTGGTTGCAATGACGATGACAGGTCATTGGCCTATATAAGAAAGAGCAGGGGTCCCAGAATGGAGCCCTGAGGCACTCCATGTCTCATAACTCTCTCATTCGAGACACTTCCGTGAAATGAAGTAACCTGTCGCCTCTCTGTAAGATAACTTTGAACCAACTGGCAACTCAAGGGCTTCACTCCATAAAATTCAATTTTTTCTAAGAGGATGTCATGGGAGACAGTCGAAGGCCTTGGAGAGGTCGCAAAACGCAGCACCCACAAAATCCCCTGCTTCAAAGCCCCGGACTATGCCCTCACACACCCTGTTTAAGGCCATCACAGTAGACCTTCCCCTCCTGAAGCCAAACTGCTGATTAAGATTATATTTAGTCCATAGATGACTTTGCTGTGCTTCTTTTTTATAACATCTATTGCATCCCTAACCTCAATGAAAGTAACCCCACGGAAGAAAAACCGTCCCCAATCCTGACCCTCATGCCGACGTTCCAGATACACTCGATGAGAAAGCACCGACCGCGGTAGTGCTGCCACAAGCATCTCCGCAACCTCAGCAAAGAAGTCATTCAGTTCACCAGACTCCAAATCAGAGGCCACCCCGCTCCCAGTCCGTTTCCTACTGCCATTGATAACCTCCCATGCGGCATTGGAAGGATTATCTGCATATTTAATATGGTCAGTGTTTGCCTTTTTTTTCGGCTTTTGCTATTGCCTGTAATCCCGCCTACACTGTCTCAGATCCTCCCTCAATAGCGGACAGTCAGACTCCTGGCCCAACCCATTGAGGGTATGCAGCTCCTCCCTCATCGCTTGAAGTTCGGGGCCAAACCATTTTATTTTAGGAGCGTGCCGCCTACTGACCTTTCTGCGACACTCTGGAAAAGCAATGTTTCTTATAGTAATAAGTGTTCCAAGAACAATATCACACTTGTCATCAACAGGAGTGTCGAAGCCAAGGAACTGCCAATTTTCTTGCTCAAGCAAGCTAAACATTGTTGATAAGCCATAATTTGTTATAGGACGATATAAGATGACAGAATCCATCACAGTACCCTTCTTAAGATGGCTGACATCAAAACTCAGATCTATAGCAGAGTGATCAGATAGAGCTGGATTAAAAACATTCATACTCAAATCAGGAAAGTTAATATTTATAAAAACATTGTCAATACAGTGATTTATCCTAATACTTTCAAAAACCTGTTGACTAAAATTAAATGAGTGCATGACATCCAGAAACCTATTTTTTTCTAGACACGCTTTTTCAAAATGAATGTTAAAGTCACCATTCACCCTAGACTAAGGGTAAAATATAAAATCTTCATCATTACACCCACAAACACATTAAAATCCCCATTGGGAGGACGATAAACAGTTACTAAAATAAAATATATATTTACAAATTCCAAACCACAGACCTCACAATGCCTTTCAACCGATGAGTTCTCAATCTCTTTCATGGGCTTCACCTCCATACCTTGTTTTGCCAGAATTATTGCACCTCCATGCCTATTCAGGTTTCGACAAAAATACGCTGCTGGGTTGTAGCCAAGTATTCTCAGGTGCTCGACTTCCTCCCTCAGGAGACAGTGTTCCACCAGGCAGAGAGCATTATATCTTAAGTGCTGGTCATGTAAAAAGGCTTCTAGTTCCGCAGTTTTATTTCTGATCGACCATATATTGACATAGAACATGCTAAAAATGTCCTGTTTAGGTTTTGGCCTACCTATTTTAACCTCAGGTGGGTTATTAACCGTTTGAATATTAACCGAATCTATGATACTATCTATAAAAAATGACCTGGAGTTTGTAAAAAGTCCTTATGTTTTGCAAAGTCAAACCTTTCATACAGCTCGTCTTTGCGGTGTAACGGGGCCGTCACAACAAAGCATTTAAGACCATTTTCATCACTGTGTATCTCCTTTACGCAAATTCGTTCATTCTCGAAGCCCTTCTTTTTTTATATACTCCATTATCATAGTGTCCGTTGCCTGCCTTCTTACACGGTTTAAGTATATCCAAACCTTTCTATCACCTCCAGAGAACCAACTTGTTTCACTGTCCTGCGATATTTCTGCATTTCCATGGCGTTTTTTGTATTGTCTACGTTTGTGGTGTCTTGGCAACGTCAATGACGTTAGCCAGCTGACGTTGGTCATTTTCTCTGTCAAAATCTTGTCGCGAATTTTGTGTTCGCGATCGTGTTGCTACACCACGCACCGCCGGCGCCGCTTGGCCATATGTTATGTTGTTAAGGCCACCTGAATTTGGTGCGTCCAACTTCACTCCACTGCCTTGCGTCGACGCACTTGCTCTTCTCGTAGGCGTGCGCTTTGGATTCAGCGTCGTTCCCTGGGATTCTTGGGGTGGAGGGGCCAGGGACGGTGTTGACTGTTTGTTTACCTTTTTTTCACGTATAGTTTCCAATTCCATGGAGTGTTTTTGCACTTGATCTTCCATATAATTTATTTTATTATGCAACAGGGTCCTGGTTCTCCATCATTTGGATGAGCAAACTGTTTAGAAGTCCGTTTTCTCTCACTAAAGCATCGGTATTTGCACTGCTTACGGTGTCGTCGCCATTTTCTTGAAGCTCTTGGGCACAAGTTGGACATATGATTTGATTGTATCCAATCACTCTAGCACCCTTCAAACGCACTAAACATGCGGGGTGATATTGCTTTACACATTTGGAACACTTTAAATCACCTTTTTGCGATCTTTTACAACTTGCACAAACGTTTTTCGCGGGATCGTCCTACTGGTGGTCATCGCTCGGCGCCATCTTAAGTGTACAAAGTTAAAATGAAAATCAGAAAATCAGGAGCAATTTAACAAAAAAAAAACAAAAACATCATCTAGAAAAACTTTATGCTCAGTTTTCATACACGGAGGACGATTTTCGCTTAGCTTAATATAATTAATAAATTAATCATTTGTTAAAATTATATTTTAATTTATTTCAGGTATACAGCTGACGTTCCATGCGAACGCTCTAACGAGTTTCCATATAATGAACTTACAAAATTCAGCTATGTATCTTATCTCTAAAATCAAAGTATTTCTCTTTTAGTCATTTTATTGATTCACATTAATATAAAAAATTAGACCTAAATAGTTTATATTTTTTACTCTTCCCTATCAGGCCCATGAGATGAGGACTTAATATTTTATTATCATTCCTAACGTTGCATTCATATGGCGCCACCCTCGGCGCCACCTTATTCAACCTTCTCATTATTTGACCAATATTAATATAAGCAAAATTGCTTGAAACAATATTCCATTGGATGACATTTAAACAATTTATCGGGGGCCATATCTAATCCAAAATTGGCTCAATCATTGGTGAATTCACGATACGATATCTCCCTTATAGTCCCGTTAAAAATCAATGAGTTATCTAAATTCTTGAAAAACGTTGCGACACACACGTAAAGTTCCGTGAATCCAAGCCTACCTAAACCTAAAATACATTCAGTCGTCTAAAAACAAGTTGTTTTGTACAATATCATCAAGGTCCACATAAAACTACTCTAAAACCTTGACACTACCAATCGTATTTTCGAACTGAGCCAGCTAACTAATTAACCTCCACTTTTTCTCTAACAGCAAAAAAGTATTGATAAAGTCGTCAATTGCATATTTCATTTTCATTATACCAGGGCAAATAAGAAAATTGTTTAGAGGGTATGTGCGTATGCAAAACCCTTGAGTTTGTAGGCGACAGTAATGGAAGGGTAATTAGATTTTCCTCCTTTCTATGGCCATACAGAGCTGGAAGGCAGCATGCATATACTGCCATCAGTCTGAAGTTAAACTTGATGATATGGTTATTAGGGCCAAACATTTTAACAAATAGTGTTTTATCGATGCTCAGATTGCAGGCGAAAATAATATAAATAGTATTTTTATCTGGCATTGATACATCTGTAAATGAGGATATGATAATAAATCATTTAAATAATAACAATCTAGGAGATGGCTGTTTTTGCGAGAAAATGGTTACAAAAAAAGACAAGACCACAAGATCATTTAGACTGGGAGTACCTCAGCAGAAAAGGGATGAAATAATGAGTGCTAAATTATGGCCCTGTGGAATAGTAGTTAACCATTTTACCAACCTCCAGGGCTTGCAGATGGCAAGGTCCCCAGCCCCACAAAGAAAACCAAATTAAGGCTGCTTCATCATAATATGCAGCCACTACGAAGGAAGTACAACGAGATGGAAGTAATATTGGAAGAAAATAACATAAACATAGCGTGCCTGAATGAACATTGGCTAATGAAGGACGAGATTGAATCCACAAAAATAGGTAAATATGCTCCAGCAGCTTTTTATTGTCGAGAACTGTCAAGAGGGGGTGGAACAGCTATATTATTAGATTTAAAACATGATTTTTCTATTTTGTCTCAAGCAGGTGCCTTGTCTGTTGAGAAATGCATTGAAATTTTTGCTATTTTATTACTTGACTGGGTTTGGTTGGCATTGATCGATGGGTAGTCTTGCACTTCTTTGTGTTCTCTCCTGGAATCATTTGGGTTAGAACAAATTATTTACAAACCAACAAGGGAGCCATATTACATTGATAATATTTTTATGAATTTTAGAGATGATGTTTGCTGCTCTTTAGTGCTGTCTCAGACCACAAAGCCCAGGTTGTGGATTTTGAGCTGCCTGATGCCATTAAAGAGACCAAGTATGAAGAGGTTAAGTACAGGCCCATCACTCAAGAAGGGAGTTCAAATTTTACAACCCGGTTCAACAACTAAACTGGGGATTTCTGGGTAACACAAGCACTGATGCCGATCATAAGTTTACCATATTTCTATCATTATTGTCAGTTTGCTATATTCAGTCCTTTCCTGAAAAAACTTACAGGAAGCCTGAAAATCAGGTAAGACCTATAAAATGGTTTACAGAGAGTCTTAGGGCTAAGCGGGAACACCTACATTTTCTCAGGGATCTTTCTAATCACTTTCCATCAAATGAACTAAAAGCATATACAAATAATTTTAAATCATCTTATAGAGCTGAATTAAAAAAAGCAAAGTGTTATGCAAATGATCAGTTTATTCGTAACTCATCGTGTCACTCAAGAACAATGTGGGATATAATAAATGAATACCGTGGTAAACTGTCCCTGCATGGTAAAAATAGGAATAATATTGAAACTTTGGATCCTGATATTTTAAATAACTTCTTTGTGGGTATTGCACTGGACTTACAGGATAAAGTGGGCATTTCTGATATTGATCCACTAGAGAACGTGACTGCTTCTGTTCTAGAAAGGTTTAAATTTTTCGAAGTACGTGATATATTAAATTCATTAAAAAATAAAACCTCAAAAGATTCTTATGGTTTTAACATACCTCTTATAAAAACTATTATAAACCTGATTGTCGGCCCTATCACAAAACTTATTAATCTTTGTTTTAAGGAATGTACATTTCCTGCTGCACTAAAACAGGCCACCGTTGTCCCAATATTCAAAAAAGGCGACACTCAAGATCCCACAAAATACAGGCCAATATCTCTCCTTCCTGTATTCTCCAAAATATATGAAAAGTGTATGGCAGCAAGAATAAATTCATTCTTTGAAAAACATAACCTGTTTAGCAGCAAACAGTTTGGTTTTAGGAGGGGCCTAGGGACTTCTCTGGGTGTCATGGACTTGGTGAGTTGCATAAGTGGTGCTTTTAACAGCTCAGAGTATGCGTCTGCAAACTTTTGTGACCTCAGCAAGGCGTTTGACTGTGTCATCCACGACATTCTGCAAGCTGCAGTGCTACAATTTTGATAACAACAGCCTGACACTCCTCAGGAGCTATCTAGAAGGGCGATTTCAAAGTGTTCGGGTGGGGGTGTGTTGTCTGGGAGCAGAGCTGTTTCAGTTGGAGTTCCACAAGGATCTGTATTGGGACCAGTTCTCTTTATCATATATATCAATGACTTACCAGATATCGATCCAACAGCTGAATACACTTTGTTTGCGGATGACACGACCATTGCCTGCACTGACATGGACGTTGTGGTTGCTTGGGAGGGTTCGCGACTGGCACAGGCAAGAGCTGAGCAATGGATTATTGCTAATAAACTTTTCTTAAACCAAGATAAGACACAAAAAATGGCATTCTCAACCAGGGACATCCCGGAACCCTATAGGGCAGATCCAGTCGGGTTTTTGGGCGTATATTTGGATAGAGAGCTACGCTGGGATGCTCATGTTACTCACTTATGCAAAATAAGAAGTAAAACCATCTTTATGCTACGAAATCTTGCGGCGTGCGTCTCTGGGCATGTTTTGAGGGAGGCATTTTTTGCAACCGTGCAGTCACATATAAGTTTCTCTATTGTTGTTTGGGGACATAGCAGTGGTGCTGCATCGGTGTTTGCTCTGCAGAGGAGAGCTATCAGGGTGGTTTCTTCGCTGGTACAGACAGGATTACCGTAACTCTTTTATTGTTAATAAAGTACTAACACTACCCTCACTTTTTATTTTTGAAACTCTCCTGTTTGTGAGATCCCATATCGATCAATTTGCCACCCACAGTTCTCAGCATGACCATAATACCCGTAATAATCTGAATCTCGTGCCAAGTTATTGGCGTTTAAAAAGGTGTCAGGATGGTCCTGGGTTTTTTTGTATCCACTTTTATAATAAACTTTTAACTGAACAAAGAAATTTACCACTTAAGGATTTTAAAAAAAGGGTTTAAGGAATTTCTCATCAGTAAGGCCTTTTTACACAATTAAATAATTCTTAGACACACCTGTGATAAATATATAAATATTATAGTATGTATTTATAGTTTAAGTATCTGTTGCCTGTATGTAGGTATCTGTTTGTTTTGATATGTGTTTATGAGATTTTAATCTGCTTCTGTTTTTAAGTGTTTATTGTGCTTCCAAATTT
>JAEQML010067717.1:0-18856 GCA_016904865.1 Pissodes strobi
TTGTTAGCTATACTATCAACTCATCCACTAAGATTGCTCATAGTAAGGGGCGATAGCACTCCTCCTCGTGGACATATTAAAGTAGATTGTCAAATAATCTATAAATTACAAAGCTTTGACAATGGTAGTGAATGGTACACCTACAAAGGTACAGAAAATCAGCTTGTAATGCCTAACAAACCATATGACCTCGCAGAAGATGGCGCCCTCATAAGTAATTATCCAGGGTGTGTACACATTCCAAAGAGTCAGATGGCCATCTGAGCGGTCACTTTCCAACTCTACATATGAAATTCTGTGAAATATAATATGCTCTTTTTATGGCTGTAAATCTACAGTAAGTTGCGTGGAGACAGAGTTTGAGACAGCTATTTATGTTTACACTTCCACATTCATTAATTTATCAGTATCGTTAGACAGATCATTAGAATCTGATGAAGATTCACTATTACATTCACATTCAATTTCAATGAACATCATATTACATCACTAGAGATAAATTGGGAGTTGCAATTTGTTACTCGGACGATGAGGTTGAACTTTTTTCACTTTCTAAAGAATGCTGTTTGATAACCAAAAATTGCACATCTCAGTTTGGATGAATACAACGCTGGAAAAAATGGAAGACAAATTTAAGAAAAACTAAGAAACCCAAGAGGAAATTTGGAAATGAAATATGAATGAAAAATACGGGATAATGACATCATGAGAAGGGCAGAAGTTGTGGCTCTAAGATATCGTATAAGAATATATTAGATAGTTTCTTTGACCCTACTTTAAGTCCCCATAAGGGGTGTGAATGAAGCTGCCACACATCTAAAGGCTGCAGCATCAGCTACCGATAAGTCCTGGGCTTGGTTATTCCTGTCACTGGTACCAAATAAGGGGACATCCTGAAGTTCCTAAAGGAAAATGGCAAGACTGGCTTTATCTCTGAAAGAATCCTTACGAAAAGGGACTCATAGCTCGTTTAAGCTTGGCGTTCCACCGGGAGCAGTTACCGAATGCAGCTTTTTGGCCCAAAGACTACTGGTAAACAGTTTTTTAAACCTGAGGAACTTAGATGCTGATGCACAACTCACCCTGCTGCATTGCAATGTCAGATCTCTCCGAAATAAGCTATCTGAGCTGGAGGTCATTCTCGTGGAAAAGGAAATCATATTTGCTTGCATTACTGAACACTGACTCACCTCACATGAGCTGCAGAGTCTTGGTATTGAAGGATACTCCTCTCTTGCTGGGGCCACAACCCGTGTGGCAAATAGAGGGGGCGGAACCTTGCTGTTTCAGAGTGACCAGGTGGGGGAACAAACTTGTGTTTATTATAAACTTTTTAATTTGTACGCAAGAGGATCGGCGTGTCTGGGTAACATATTTGAAAATTTCGAAACTGGGAAAACTGAAACTCGAGATATTGACATCTCAGATCATTTAATTTAATATTCTTTTACAGAACAATAAATCTTACACGCCATATATATTCAGACTTATAACCCAGAGCGGCCCTTTCAAATTCTATAAGAAAATCGAAGTCAATACTTCATTCAAACATTACCTTGAAATAATTTGAAAGGTTTTCGAAAGGTTGCTGGCAAATAAAAATGACCTACCACTTTGATCATTTATTCTCAGACAAACCAAGGCACAATCCATGCGATCCTGTGCCTACTCTCATCGATAATGGACTCATTTGAAAAATGTCTCGGTATTTTGCGACTTGAGTAAGGCTTTCGATTTGGTTCCGCATCAGGCTCTCCTAGACAAGCTTCGGCATTATAAGTTTCACCCAAACACCATAAAACTGTCATATATGAGCAGCAGATTTCGAATCCTGAAAGTAGGGGATGCCTTGTCTGAAGTAAGAATACTGGACATAGGGGTTCCCCAAGGAATTATTGGTCCTCTACTGTTCTTGTTATTCGTAAATGACCTCCTTATGGCAGATAATGAGGCCGTCTATACAGTTTATGCTGATGATGCCAACTTCAATGTAACGGGGGATAGTGTTGAGGAGGTCGGGAGGGCCAGCTGAGGCCCGGTTCCAGTCCAACAGATTGCTGCTAAACAAAGACAAGCCTCAACCTTAAAAAGCCTGTAGGCAATATGGACCAAGCCTGTTAAGTTTATCGGGGTCTCTCTGGATTCGAAGCTTCAGTGGGACCCGCATGTTGAGTTTGTTTCTGGCGAGTTAAAGAGCACTGTTTTTTTGCTACAGACCCTGAAAGATTGCGAATGGTCAGCTTACTATGGCATCTTCTATTCGGCTAGGACCTACGCAGTCTTGGCATGGGTGTGGTTCCGCAGGTGCAGGCAAAGAAGGGTAGTGAGTAGGTACAGGGATGACTGGAGGTGTGCTTTTATATGAAATAATGTTCTTACATTCCCCGCGATCTATATTATGGAAAATTTGCTCTATGATATTTTATTATTATTATTATTATTATTTGGATTACAATAGCAGGCGGTTATAAAACCGATGAAGCTGTTGTTACATTACCACACTTGAGGTAACTCGCCTATTTAAAATATTATTTCATTAGACCTTATACATTCAGTTTTGGAACACCCTATAATATGTAAAGAACGAGAAAGAGAAAAACAAGTCATAAATTGAAGTCGGGTTTTGCAAGGTTTTTTGGAGGAGAGGCGAAAACGTATCCCTCGAGAACGAGGAGAGATAGTCACAAGCCGGAGCAGTGTACGGATTATTTTGGTGAATTGTTTTGCTTCTATGTTGTAATAAGTCATGACAGATCAGTAAAATGAAATTTATAACATTGTTATTAACATAATTTGCACAAGTATTTCTTTTATTCTCATGGATAGTTCTGTTCATATGTGTACATATTTAATGAAATAGTTTTATGCTGTGAATAACACTGCTTTAAATGAAAACAAAAATGTATTGTTTGCTGACTTTTCGTGCTGGAATTTCAGTTTTAGTATGACTGTGCAAGTAAGAGCTTTTGTGAAATTAATAACATTTTCCTACCCTGACGGGTGAATATCCTAGTTATAAATGAAATGATCATTCTAGAGATATTGCACCTAATTTCAACTTTAGCTGAGTAGCCTCCGTAATCCAGGACCTCAGTACCTGCCAGCGGCGTCTGGCTAACTAACACCACTCTTCGGTAGTATAATGGTTATTACATCCGTCTGACACGCGGGAGACTCGGGTTCGATTCCCGGTTGGAGAGCTATCTCTTCGGTTTTAAATGTACTATTACGAGTGTGGAAGTAGGAATTGTGGCGCCGGAGACAGTAATTTAATTAATTATTATACTAATATAGTATATTGTGCAACAAGTGCTGAAAATAAGATTTCTATGAGACAGTTTGGTGACACGAGCCGTAGGCGAGTGTCATAAAGTCTCGTGAGTGTGAAAAGTCTTTTCAGCACCTGTAGCACACTATTCTTCTTCTACGACTACATACAGGGTGCCCCACTGGGAGTGTGGTAGAAAATTACATGTTATATGGGAAACATTTTTATTACAGAAAATTTTATTCCTAGCAAAAGAAGCTACGTGAGTAAGAGATTCTCGCTAAATTATAACTAGGGGCACGGTCCTAAAAACCGGTGTGGGGTGCCCATTTTCCAAATATTTTGAAAAAGAGACTCCGGGGGTAAGCCCTAAAATGAGGCGCCAGGGGGGCGAAACGTTGTTAGCCGTACTATCAACTCTTCACTCTAGTCACTTTCCAACTCTACATATAAATTTATTAAATTCTGTGGAATATAATATGCTCTTTTTATGGCTTAAAAAATTTAGATCCACAGTAAGTTGCGTGGAGACAAAATTTAAGCCAGCTATTTATGTTTACAGCTCCACATTCATTAATTTATTGCTTATACTAAGGAACAGTATCGTAAGACAGATCATTAGACAAATTTAAGAAAAACTAAGAAACCCAAGGAGGAAAACGGAAACGAAATATAAATGAAATATACAGGATAATGATATCGAGAGAAGATCAAAAAGGGCAGGAGTTGTACGTGGCTCTAAGATATCGTGTAAGAATATATAGATACAGTTTCTTTGCCCCTACTTTAAGTCATGTAAAATCCGAAATTGCTATACATTTCTTTGATCCTTCAGTCTGGAAGGCTCAGTATTAGAATCTTCAGTAGTTTTAACCTATAGTTTAAAATGTGGTTAACCTGAGGATTTTGACTCTACTAATACAGTTTAGGAGCTACAAGGCATAGTCAACATGCCAAAATACTAGAGTTAAGAAGCTCTCATTTGCTATTCTTTGGACAGATCATCTCAATAATAAAACGAAGTCAAACACAAACTCTGGGTTAGTTTGGACGTTGACTGATATTATTTTCAGTCAACGGTTTGGGTTAAAATACTGGACCTAAATTGGACAAAAAACTAGAACTTTCAAGTTCTATATTAGCCTCAGAAGGAGTAGAGATTGGATCGGTCAAGTTTGCCCTCCGTATTAAACAAATTTCAAAAATAAATGAAGCATAATTTTGCACACATTTTGCACACCGCCAATAAAATTTTGCACACCCACACAAGGGAAACTAGAGCTGTTTTTTATACGGGGGGGGGCAAACTTGACCGTTCCCCCCCTTCTGTTACAAAATTGAAAATTTTTATGCCACTCGATTCGGCAAATTTTGCACATCTATTTTCAAATTTTGCACACTATTCTGGAGAAAGTTATGAGGTTGAAAAATGTCCCACAACTGAAAAGACAAGCAGAAGACGAATGTGCAAAACAGTATCAACTCAACAAAATGGGCACAACTATTAAAGCTTATATGCAAAGGTTCAGTCTTCATACATTCCCCCCCCCCCCCACCCCCCTAATTTTGCAGAATTTTGCACACTTATTTTCAAATTTTGCACACTTTTCTGGGGAAAGTTATGAGGTGTTAAAAAATTTGCATTTTCCCCCCGATTGTCAAAATGTTGAAACATTTTGTTGCTGCTAGGTTCAACTAATATTGCACAATTTTGCACACTTATTTTCAAATTTTGTACACTTTTCTGGGGAAAGTTATGAGGTGTTAAAAATTTATCACAAAATTGGCAAATTTTTAACACCTCATAACTTTTCCCAGAAAAGTGTGCAAAATTTGAAAATAAGTGTGCAAAATTAGATGAATCTAGCAGGATCAAATATTTTCAACATTTTGACAAACGGGGGGGGGGGTGATGCAAGTTTTTAACACCTCATAACTTTCCCCAGAAAAGTGTGCAAAATTTCAAAATTGGTGTGCAAAATTGTGCAAAATTAGTTGAACCTAGCAGCATCAAAATTTTAAAACTTTTTGACAAACGGGGGGGAAAATGCAAATCTTTAACACCTCATAACTTTCCCCAGAAAAGTGTGCAAAATTTGAAAATAGGTGTGCAAAATTAGTTGAACCCAGCAGCATAAAATTTTTCCAACATTTTGACAAACGGGGTGGGGGGGAATGAATTTTTTTAACACATCATAACTTTCCCCAGAAAAGTGTGCAAAATTTGAAAATTGGTGTGCAAAATTAGTTGAACCTAGCAGCATTAAAAGATTTCAACATTTTGACAAACGAAGAGGGGGGGGGAGAGAAAATGCAAATATTTAATACCTCATAACTTTCCCCAGAAAAGTGTGCAAAATTTGAAAATAGGTGTGCAAAATTGTGCAAAATTTGCCGAATCGAGTGGCATCAAAATTTTTCAATTTTGTAACAGACGGGGAGGAACGGTCAATCAAGTTTGCCCCCCGTATAAAAAAACAGCTCTAGTTTTCCTTGTGTGCAGGCGCGGATCCAGGATTTATCTGAGGGGGGGGGGGGGATTTAGAGTAAAGGGACAAAACGCACTGAGAAAAAGAATAACAAAATCAAGCAACTCAGTTATTATATTAAACATTTTAGTTCAGGTGGGGGCGAAACCCCTTTCGCCCCCCCTCTAAATCCGCCACTGCTTGTGTGGGTGTGCAAAATTTTATTTGCGGTGTGCAAAATTGTGCAAAATGTGTGCAAAATTATGCTTCATTTATTTTTGAAATTTGTTTAATACGGGGAGGCAAACTTGATCGATCCGTAGAATTTATATTTTATATATGAATTTGCACTCCACTAATTTAATTTGGAAGCTACGAGGCATAATCAGCATATGACAGTCTCAATAGTAAACCAAAGTCAAACACAAACTTTAGGTTTAATAACTGTGACCTTGGAATTAATCCGAAGCTAAAATAGTGGGCCTAAATTGGACCAAAATCTGCAACTTTCAGGTCCTATATTAGCCTCAATAGAAGAATAATTGACCTTTTTTGTGTAACTAGTTCAGTCTGGGAGATTCGAGGGCGAGGGCACAGTCAGCATGACATAAAGTACTAAAACTAAGAAGCTTTCATTCGCTATCCTTTGGACAGATAGATCATCTTAAGTTCTGTATTTTCTTTTTCGAGTGGATATGCTATTCATCCATCATTATTTGAAGATTACACTGCGGATAAAGGTAAGGTTGACGACTTATAATAAAGCGAAGTTAAACTAATCCGAGGCTATGAGACTGGGCCTAAATCCAACAAAAGAAATTGCAACTTCAAGTCCCATATTAGCCTCAATAGAAGAACAATTTACATTTTATGTTTGCATTTGAACTCTACTACAGCTTTGCCAGGTTTACGGAATTGTCCTTAGTTCCAGGGAAAATTCTTTAAAAAATATTTACCTAGGGAAATAGGGAGATTCCAGTGATTTTTTACCATAATGTAAAATAGAGAAATTTAAGGGATTTTTACTATAATATAAAATATTTTCTTTATACCTTCATGAAAAAAATGTACCTCTTATATTCAAATAAATAATCAAGAACGTCGATTTACATTATCGATTATATAGCCCATTCCTACCTAAACCAGTTGCAAGTTTAGGCCAACACACCTGAGTACCTGAGGCGCATTCGATTGACAATGTAGATCAGTTCAAAATGAACTGAAACTGAACTGATATTTCAGTTCAGTCAGCCAAAGTCAAATACTTCAAACATGAAATAATTATGAAAACAGTTTTAAAAAATACCGATTGACAATTGACATTTAAATGCCATCTTTTACCTGAGGTCTAGGTGATCTCGATCACTTTTTAGATAGTGGGGGAAAAGTGATATTTTTACACTCGAACACGAATCAGTTCAATGAAGTTCAGTTAGATCAATCTGAATCGATCCAATGTAGTGAATCATACGCCTAAAGTGGATAAATCTAGCGCAAATGTCAACAATGTTGTCAATCCTATCGCATGCGCAGTACGATATATCAGAATTACTCATGTCTTTCAGATTCTGTGCTTGTGATACGACGAATTACGTGTTAAATTTTTTTTCTTCATTTTGGACATGATTTGGGTTAGTTTTTGTTGGTTGCGCCACCAGCTATAGCGAAGCAAGAAATTGACAATACAATTGGGCAACATTGTTAACATTTGCGCTAGATTTAGACAAGAAGCGTCTAGAGTCGGGCCACCGGCAGTGTTGCCAGTCTAGTACAATTGTAGCAGATCCAGTACTTTTTTAGTCTAGTAAGTTTTCAAAATGTTACTGACACTACAATAAATTGATTTCTGATAATTAAAAATTATTTAGTTTTACAAAATTGCATAAGTACCTACTTATTATAATGGAAAAATATTTATTTTTTGCTTTCATTATTTAGTTGCATTTATACATTATTTTCCTATTAAAAGCTATTTACGATTATGTGCACCTAATTAGATAATATTAAAAAAAAAATTATATTGATTGCATTTTTTCTTACTTATATTCGAAATTCTAGTACTTTTTTATAAAATCTAGTACTTTTTTACCCCCAATTTTGTACCGAACAAAAATAATTTCTGGCAACACTGGCCACCGGCTGTTCCAGCCAACCATACAAGGAGAATGTTAAGGTTATCTGCTTAAAATTGGTTAAAATAGCGAACCTATTTAATTCAAAATGTAATAAATTACCTATATATTGAATATTAACCTATAAATAAATTCCTATATCCTACATTTTGCTGAATCGTAGTATAACTACGGTGATCATATGTATTTTTTTTAGTAGAACAGTACTTTCTTTTTAAGCACTGTCCTTCAAAGGTTTATCAAGTACACCTAAATGTAAGTACTTTTTTTCTAAGATACACAAAACTATGTCCTACTTTTTGTTTAAATGAAGAAAAATATAATTATAAAAATAGAAAACTATTTTTTGTATATTTCGTATTTGGATTTTAGTCCACTGTGTAGCCTTCGGGTCGCCTTCCAAGAAACCAGTAGGCGGGCGGTCGACGTCACGCTTATTTCACTGTTTCATTTGTTGCATTACAAGAAGAGAGAAGGATATCTTGTCGTAACTAGTAGCATCTCGTTTGTTTGCATTTACAGTGAGTTGCAGGCGCAGTATGAAAGCAAAATCAAGTGTTATTGTGTATATACAATAAAACTGGCTAAAAATTGACATGCTAGACTTATTGGTGGTGCTTTTCCTTATGAATTCAAAATGCATTATTTTAAAGTTTAAACATTATGGTCACCCTAATTATAACCGAATTCGATAAACAGTTTAAAAATTCGTTTCTTATAACTAATTAATCTTAAAATGGTTTATAAATCTGTTTTAAAGTCTTAATTTTCTCTAATAAAGTAAAGGTGAATTTAAAAGAAAATACGTATGCTTTTTTTCAGAAATATAATATTAATTTAGGAATTTTTCATTTAAAATTTCTAGGGAATTCTAGGTACTTTTTTCAAATTAACTAGGCATTTTTGACCGAACCCACCTGGCAAGCCTGCCCTGCAATACTAGTTCAGTTTGAGACCTACGAGGCATAGTCAGTATCACATAAAATACTAGAGGTAAAAAGCTCTTATTTGATATCTCAAGTTCATCTTATTTCAAGAATATCTGAGGAATTTAGAAAAACGTAGCATTTCCCAGAAAAAAATATGAAATAAAATATCTGCATATATGGGAGCGATCTTGCAACAATTAAAAAGAGCTTCTCGCAACCTCGACATTCCTGAACTGTGGCTCGTGCCCAGAGACATGAGTGACCTCTGAGTTGAATTGCGTAAAACGAGTTCGTTCGTTTGGAGTACGCAAGCGACCCTTCGAATGATGATAAAGCGTTACGTCTAGTCCAAGGCCAGTATTGCATATATATGGCATCATCTTAGCTACTTAGTTTATCTGATATACACAAGTATTTTTTTACATATTTATTAAAGGTTTCAACATACCTCTAAGACATCTTGTGCCGTTTGCAAGTAGTCCCTTAACATGGCTTCTTGAACTGCCCGCCATTCTTGTCGTGGATCTTCCAGCTGCGTGGATTCTGAAAATGAGAGGGAGGAAGGCAAGGATTAGTATTATTAATAAAATCAACAATAAATCATAACAAAGTGTGAAAAAAGGATTAATTTTAATCGACAACAACAACAACTGGTGAAGTTTGGGGAAGCGGTATATAGATACTTTTGACCCAAGCAGCGTTTTTAATAACTCACTGGGGCGCCATCACGCGGCGGTAAGTGGCGACACTATATCCGCTACTAGAGACGACGGCAGAATAATTATTACACATATTTATGAATTATTTATTTAGTATTTAATACCTTTTTGCTTTTTTCCCACGTGAAGAATTGTAAATATGCGTATTATTTTATTTAGATTTTTCCACGGTTGTGGTTACAAGCTATATTGCGGCATTCCGCAAGCTATTTATACCAGACATAGGAGTGACTTTAATTGTTATGATTAGTACGCATCAGTTTGTTGAATGATTTTGAGGTGATTAATTTGCGTTTCATTTTTAGGCTTGGGCCGTGTGAGAAGGAGATGATATCAATATCAAGAATTAGATGAGCTCAATTGTGTCAGTAGCTCAAACCAGGCTATAGTAAGATAAAGCCTTGGAAGAATGACGAAATGTTGCACGTAAGGGATCAGAGAAGGTTTAACAAGACGAAGAAGAAGAATTAAACATATTAATAGGGCTAGATAATAAATGCAAAGAAATAGAACAATAACATTGATGGACACAAGTGAAGGAAGATTGAATGTAGGCATTACATCTCTAAATAACCATATCCAAGTTGTGTTGCTGTATGTGGACCTTTCTAAGGTGCTTTATATAGATAGCTGTTGCTAAGGAAGTTAGCTGCCTGATGCCTATGATGGGCACACAATCCTGTATGCGGATGATACTTCTCTTATATTAAGTGGAAAAATAAAATTCATTCATGTTGCAATGACGGATATTTCAAAGGCTTTTTATAATGTTCATGAATTTTAAACTGGTTTGACATCCTATTCAGAAGAACTTCGGTTACCATCAGAGATGGTAAAACTTCAAAATAAGAAGGGGAAGTATCTGTGGATATCCTGAAAGTAGAAAAAGTAAAACGAGAAAAATGACGTCATAGTACTGGAGGAAGAGGATCACATCAGATCACAAATGTCAGAGGAAATGAACGCAGTCGCTGTCAACACTGTCAACGCAATTTCAGTCTCCCCACCAAGCGACCAAAACAAAAACACTGAATGGTTGCCAACATAACAATTATTAGTCCAAGTCAATGGGAAACACAAAAAAGGGGCCTTAATCGAAAAAATAGCCCACCACCAATGGAAGGGCCGGAGAGGAGATGCTGCAAGTTTGAAAATTGCCTCCCGTTTGCGCCTTACATATGCATGGCATTTTGTCTCAGGATGGTCAGCATATTCAGAAAACAAGGACAAAATCAAAATCAATTTTATTAATGTCAGTATACAAGGCAGTACTTATACACGTCAGTAGAAAAGAAATATAATAACACATACACCTAATATTAAGTCAGTAATTAAAAGCTAAAATACAGTAACGTTTATACTCAGACATAACATATTAAAATTAATTAAGTATTGAAAATAAGATTAAAATATTATTTCAAAGATAATTAAAATTTACAGTTTAAAAATTTCTTGGAAGAATAAAACACATTACAAGATAAAATTTGTTTGACTTTATCTCCAAATATCTTTGCAGGTAACTTCCTTAAAGCAATGGGCAAATGATTAAAATGATGCCCCAGTATTTAGGACCATCCGACACCTTCCCACCCGACTAAGTATTATGGCTGTGAACCTCACCATGTACTCTGTAATCATTTTGGTTGGTTTTTATATACATTAAGCAGTCAAAGATATGTTGAGATGGCAATGTTAGTATTGCAAGTTCCCTGAAGGCCTCTCGACAGTCCTTTCTAAAACTCATGCCAAACACAACACGCACAGCTTTCCTCTGCAATCCGAAAATTCGACTAGCCCAGGACGCATGTCGCCAAACCAGTAGAGCATAGGACATTAAGGAATGAAAGAGGGAAAAATATGCTACCCTTATAACAGAGAGAGAGTCACATTATCAGAAAGACGTCTCAAAGCAAATAATGTGATCAAACCACCTTAGCTCGGGGGTCAAGATAGATTCCCAGAAACTTCACAGTAGCAATCTGCTCTTCCATATTGGCTATATTTCGTAAAGAATATATATTTTGCTTAGTCTTATCCTGATTAAGAAGTAGGCCATTTGCGTCAAACCAGTCCTTTGCCTCCGACTGTGCAACCCCCAATCCTCTCGGAGCTTCACCCATTGTTCCCGCTGAGAAAGAGAGAGTTGTGTCATCCGCGACGAGTGTGTAGCTGTCATTATTTAAATCACCAAAAGGCAGATCATTTATAAAAATTAAAAGAAGTATTGGTCCCAATACAGAGCCTTGAGGTACTCCAATTGTAACCTTACCCTCCGCAGATGTCACATCCCCAACCCTCACAGCAAGATATGATTTTAGTAAGGATATACTATTCGCAGAAAAGTTGTAGAACTGCAACTTGTTTTAGAGAAGATCATGGGCCACACAGTCAAAAGCTTTGCTCAGGTCACAAAACATGACTGCATTATATTGTAGAATATCAAAAGAATCCAGGATTTCTGTAATTAGGTTTAATATTCCCACCACAGTATTCTTGCCCTTACGAAAGCCAAATTGGCAAGCTGAAAGGCAACCATTTGTTTCAAGAAAGTCTATCATCCTCAGTGCAATGCACTATTTTTGGAATAATAGGCAAAAACCTAAATGGCCTATAATTATTACATTTAAATTTAAAATAAAGTCTATAGGTTGAACCACCAAATCTTTCTTGCAAAACACTGCTGTACCTCCTCCAATGCGCTGTGTTCTTGCTGAGCAACCGCAGCATCTATATCCTGTTAGAGTAGTGTTCATAATCTCTTCATCATTCAACCAGTGTTCCGAGAGGCATACTATATCAATATTTTTGTTGATAAGGAAAGCTTCCAGTTGATCAGTCTTGTTGGCATGAAGTATCTCAATGCAAGTTTCAATGTCATCATTGGTTCCTATTGATTTTTACTGCAGTTTTTTATCAATTTATGGACACTAGTCTCTTCAGGTTTAAAAATTTGTTAAAATGAACTCCCTTTGGCCAGAAGTCAGCATTTAGAACAGTAGTTTCAGTTTGCATATCTGCTGGGACACCCACTTTAAAAGAATTGTATCCTTGTTTACCTTTGGTTCTGAAGTTTTCACATTCATAAGTTGTTATTCCATTGCTCAGCAAGTATTCTTCAATTTCTTTATTTGTTGTATCTGTAGAAAGGCGTGATGCAAGTGCCATTCGTCTTTGTTTGTATTTGTTTCAGTTTCCGTAACCTCGGTTTGTTTTGGTGATTCCATATCCTTAGTTTCTTTGTTCGAATCTGCACTGTCAACGTCAAATCGAGCGCTGTCATCTTTATTTAGTTTATTTGAACTACTGTGCGTTTGGACTATCTGCCTAATTTGGCTGTGATGCTTGGTCGCGCAGGCGTAGTTTTCGTTGTCACCCTTATCTGTTGGATTTCCCGGGCTTTTTTGTAATCTCCAGATTTTTCACTTTTTCTTCTAGGATGTTGATTTTTCCCTCCAAGACAGACTCGTTATCTTCCAGGGATTATCTGATATCCAGTGGAATCGAAAGTAGCGCCATCGAGAAGATACAAACAAAAAACCAGCATATTGTTAGTTCATTTAAAATAGGAGTTGCAAAAGACCAGGAACAAAGGGTATCAACCCCAGATTTTTCGCCTAAAGGAATAATAATTAACAAGTTTTTAAACCTGAGAAAACCAAAAGTGAGTGCGAGACCAGCAAACAGAAAGATCAGATAAAGCATCAGTGCATTATTCCAGAACCAATTTCATTAAATCAATGATCAATAAATTTGATCAACAATCGATGAATCCCTTAGACTATATAATAAAGATAGACTCCGCGTTTCATTCATAATTATGTTGCCGCCCTGGCCCCAACAATGTCTACCCCCTAACCCCAAAAATAAAACAAAACATGAGCAAATGAATGAAACTAAAGAAGTGGGGGTGGCTTCTACGGACGACAAGCACCTCCCACTGTAGCTCGCGGCCGGCGATTCGCCAAAGCGCGCGGCCATCACGTGCTTGGCCGCTAGGAATTCGCCCGCAGACCCGTTTTAATGATGGGGCCAATGGAATAGCAAAACAACTACCTCTTTTTCAACTATATACTCTAAGGTGAATCACCTATTATTTTACTAAACTCTAACCTGTAAAAACACTGTAGGAAGGTGTGAAGGAGCGGTTATGCTAACAGTGTTGACAATCCTAACGCTTGCGCAGTACGATGTATCACAATTAATCATGGTGTTTTATTTTTATTTTCTTGAGGCTACGTATAAAATTTTTTTCTTCATTTTGGGGTAGTTTTTATTAGTTGCGCCCCGGTAGCGAGCGATGCGAGCGGAAGCCATAGCGAGAAATTGACAAAGCAATTTGGCAACATTGTTAACATTTGCTCTACATTTAACCGAGCGTTCCTCTCCACCTCAAGCACTTGAACCTTTGTCGTTTATTACCAAACTCGCCATAAGATCTGTCGAGGCGCCCATCACCGTCGCCAATCACGGTTAAGACGAAGACTGCGATCAGATATTAAATGTTCTACAATTTTCTCGCTCAACTTTAAATATTGTTATTTTGCCGGTGACATGTGAATTGTTTAAAACGCAAGGCGATTTTACATGCATTTTTAATTGGGCATCTTCTACTAAAAATCCACTAGCCACTAGACCCATATTTTCTCCACTAGAATCTAGTAGAATTTCTACCAGGTTGGCAACAATGCTTGGGTTAGTGTTAGTTGGTTGCGCGAGCAAAGCGAGCGGATGGCCATTCGTTTTCCCTCGCTCATTTAGCTCCGCCCATTAACTGTCACTTTGTGAATTCCTATTGGTTTAATTCAGATCCATATCAATTTTCATGCGGACATCCGACTCTCGTTTTCTCTCTCTTTCTCATTACAGGCATAGACTTTACTCTCTTGCGAGACGAAAATTTCATAAACCGTGTCGTGAAAAATCACTATCATGACACCAAAGAAGTATATTCACTTAAAATATTAGAAGCACTTCGAACCATACGCTACTGAAAGTCTCAATAAGTTCTCAGAAAGAAAGTCACTATCTGAGCGGATGGTAAAATCTAATTCTGCATTTAATTTGACAAGATAAAAAACTTACGATTCACATGATTAATATAGTAAGGGCCGATCTGACCGTCGTACGCCTCTTCCCATCCTAGAGGCAGTTCGTTTCCAATACAATCCGCAAACGTTTGAGGCTTTGTGTATCTGAAACAAGAAGAAACATATTAGTTATACGCGTTCGAAAAATATTTAAATAAATAAAAAACATATATAAGTACAGATATTCATACGAGGTAGAAAGGAGACCTTTCATAAAAGTAAACCAGGCGGTCAACCATCCAAGTACCAACCACGCCCGACGTTGCTTAAACTCGGTGATTCAACGAGAATCAGTTTTTACTTTTGACTCTTAACAAACATGTAACAACTGTATAACTGTATTCTATCTCAACGTCCCAGAAAATTGAATTAAACCCCTGCTTGTCACTTAAAAAAGGTCCACATTGTTCATTTTCCCATCTTCAAACCATTTTATATGAGATTTCAAGCAAATTTATCACAAAAACTATACACCATAAAATCCACCATCAGAAACTGCCTTTAATAATGTCCACATCTTCCGACCTAATCCATTTTTTCCGGATTCAAACTGTTTTCAATGAGATTTTAGGCAATCAAATGTTATAAATTTAGAATAGAAGTTGAAGCAAAGGATACTTCCATATTGCCTCATTTTGGACGACTAGACCTTCGTCGCTTCGTCTTCGGTCGAGTCAACACGCGTTTTGTAGCGGCTCCATTGTCGCCATTTTGGGTGAGCACGTGGCTATCGTTCAGTGACCGTTGTTTCTCCCTGAGGAAGAATCGGGTGTCCTATCCAGAAGATATATCCCCATTCACGCCGGGTTGCAGGCCGGGGGGAACTGGATGTTCCCGTCGGATGATTTCTGCCTGCCAAGATTCAGCTCACAGCTACCATGTTTGTGATAGTCGGAGCCTTGAAGGATTCAAAGATATAGAGCCACCGATCCAACAAGGGTGTAACCTATCTGGGAGGGTTGCTCCAGCTCTAGGTAAGCCCGGACGGGGCCTTACTGGGTGAATGCGCTAAGCGCGAAACCCACTACTAGTAACACCTTCACCACCATATCCTTCCAGTCCCCAAGTGTTGCCTAAAAACGCATGCCAAATCCCAAACTCGATAAAAACCAGATTGAAACGATAGGTTTATGATAACTAAAATCGCTCCGCTGCATGTTTCTCTTTCTCGCTTTACTGAAGTCGATGCCGACTTTACCCGAATAAGCGTCACATGTCCGAGCGTGACGGCCCAATCCAATTCACTACCTAGGTTCCACGACAATACCGTAAACATTAACTACTAATTAACGACTCGACACATCACGACGATAATGTTTCTAGCTGGTTTCTAATATTTTAAATACTGGGTTATATAGGAGTGTCTTAATTTCATTTTAATGAAAAATATTTGACATATTTTTAGGGCAAAAAAATTCCTATAAATGTAATGGTTTTCACGATATTGACGTTTGTAAATTTATAATTTTTCATTGGTTGGTTTACTAACTCGAAGCTTCAGACAGTAGTTGTGTCGTAACGGCAATTTGGATCAAAAGTTGAAAAAAGCTCTGAACAGTTGCGAATTGATGAAGATTGGGGATTTAAATGTATTTTATTAACAGAAGAGGATATAATTTGCCACACAAAATCTCCTTCCTTGATAGCACTGAAATATTTGCTGCCGAGAATAATATCATCATTGAATCAGAGACAAGAGAGTGATGCGCAACTCAACGTTAATAAATCCTCCGAGAGAGAGAAAGCTGCCTTGCCTTCTTTGTCTGTCTTCAAGGGAAGTGAACGCAGATGGCGCACGAGTCGGACGCTGCCATTTGCCCGCCTCATTCAAATTAACCATCCCTTCTTGTTCTTTGTTTTTCTTGTAGCTAAAACGGTTTTCGAGATGGCAAGCAATATATGTAAGCCAAATTTGAGACACACTGTATGCGGACTATCTCGTTGGGAAAAGTATATCACTTTCCGCATTTGTTGGGTAAATAAGCTTGTTATTTGTAGTAATGGAGCGAAGTGCGGTATAATGGATAAAAGTTATTTAAGTATCGTACACTAAAAAAATAGTAAAGCAACAGGCATTCAATGCCTGGTCAATGGAATTAAAGAAACTTGCTTGAATAGTTGCAAATAAAAATATTAATTATTATTAATAATTTCAAACTTGAGAAATCACAATGAGGAATGCAGCCACACCATAAGGGGAACATGAGTGGTTTCTATAACCATAAGAGTTGCATTTTTTGCATGCAAGAAATTCTTTATAAGCCAGTTATCTCAAAGATTACTTTTTATAAAGAAGCTCGCGTACGTTGCCGAGAAAAGTTAATGTATATGTGTTTTATATATACGTTATTTAAAGTAATAAAATATGAGTGAAAGTTCCGCTGCCATGCCGCCGTGTACTAGAAAGAATTTTTTCGCCTAAAACGCGTGTTGCCCGCCTGAAATGCGTATTGCCGCCATCACCATCGACTCGACCGGTTAAAGAAATGATCGCGTTAAATGCCAAAACATGTAAATGCGACCCATTGTGTTTATTTTATCTTATTTTAGTTGGCCACTTTACGTCGTATCGGTTACGGGTTTAATATGCAAAAAGTTATGAATTATGTTTAACTGGGAATTTGCATTAGCCGCATTAATAATTCAGATATAGTCTATAATAAGCAAGCACCTGATTGTAAACAGGTAGGAGTATTACGATTAAAATGATTGTCGTCATAGGATTTATTATTGTATAGTAATAGTAGGTAGGTAGTTGTAGCGAGGCGTGACTATTCGCCGATGTCCCCCATTGAAGTATCGAGTTATTCTTTGCAATATTTTGATTGACCGGATCGACTGAACATGTCCTTTCCAAGTGCAACGTGTTCTTACTATGATTTTATGTCTGCATTTTCATACGTGAAAATCACGGCGTGGCAGCTCCACCGTGAGACCAGTTTGGTGAGATCGTGATGTATTTTTTGTGGTCTCACTGAGCTGGAGTAATAATTAAGATGTCAGTTGTGGTAGACTCGTCTTCTGTATCTCTCTTGTGCTGGGTCATAATTGCAGATATTCTTGAGGTCATCACAACTGTGTGATTCTAGATTTTGAAACAGCTTTTCCGCTTTTTTCTTTATAAATTGTCTGAAGTTTACCCAGTTTAAATCTGCTTGTATGTCGACATTCCTGACAAACCATGGGGTGTTAACTGCCCATCTCAGTGCCAAATTTTCCACTCTGACCAACTTGTCGATATTTGTTTTCGCCGAACTACCCCAAACTGAGGAACCGTAAGATAATTGGGCTCTAATGACTGTCTTAATTATGGTAATCTTCATTTCACTTTTCCTTCCTATAATCGGGATTAAGGCTATTGGGGCAGTTATTGTTTTTGTTCTTGCCTCTTCACAATGGAGTTTCCAGCATAAATGTTTTATCAAATGTAACTCCCAGATATTTTACTTTCGGGCCCCAGTTGATGTTTTGGTCGCCTATATATATTTTTGGTCCTGGGCTAGTTTGGGTTAGTTTTGGGTAGTCTCCTCTTATGAAAGAAGATGGCCTGGGTCTTTGCTGCATTTATCTTAATCTTGTTGGTTTGGACCCACTTCTGGACAGCATCCACTGCTTCCTGTAGTTATGTGCTAATTCTATCTGCGCTCGTGTTCTTTACCAAGAAGGCAGTGTCATCGGCGAATAGACCTGTTAATCCCATCGTTGTTTGTTTGTATTATAGGAACGTCATGTGTATATAGATTATATAAAGTGGGGCCCAACACGGATCCTTGGGGGACACCCGCGTCAATAGTCCTAATGACTGATAGGGCAGCACCTGTTCTCACTTGAAACGATCGATCACTCAGATAAGATTTGGTTAATTTGCACATTTTAATAGAGATACCTACTCTAACCTTTTTTGATATAAGGCCACAATGCCAGATCTTATCAAAAGCCTTCTCAATGTCAAGAAAAATGCCTCCTGTGGCCATTTTGAGGTTAAATCCCTCTGAGATAAATTCAGCAAATCTTAGGGCCTGCTGCTCCGCAGAGCACCCTTCTTTAAATCCGAACTGTTGCCTACATATTGACTTCGATAGGAACTGCTTGAGTATCCTGAAACAATACTGTTAACACATCTGAACAATAAGAACTTCGTAAATCTCATGCTCCAGCGATAAGGTCGTCAACATATCAATCTACATAAGAACAGTTTGAATCTTTTGATTCAACAACGATATCGTCAACATATTGACTTTGATAGGAACTGC
>MU194512.1:0-15134 GCA_016904865.1 Pissodes strobi
GCAGTCGAAAGCATAACCAGGGTTAAGCAGCAAGCAAAAAGGTGAATAGTTCGTTGTATTAGCAGATACAATCGGTCGTACCCACTGTCTGCAATTGCAGTTGCAGGTAGTGCACATATTCATGAACCTATTTTTCTGTTAAAAAACAGAAATTGCAGCATTTGCAGATGCTGTAAATAGGCTAATAGATCGTTGTTTGCAGATGCAATCGATATCATAAGTAGCAAAACCAAGGAAATTCTTTTGCATTTGCAGATGCATTAGAAGATCCTCTCACGCTAGCTGAGGAGGTAACATCCGAATCAAGACTTACCGACATCAGAAGCACCAGATGGTCCTGAACAAAGTAACGACCACCTAGCTTTGTTAATAAGCAAAAAAAAACGGCGAAATCGTACCTGCGAGGTTAGAACTACATACTCAGATAGTTTTTAGATCAGACCATTACTTATTAAAAGGACTAAAAGATAAAAAAAAAATCAAAGAGTATGATAGAGAAGTATCCACCAGCTGCCAACTGCAATGTCCTCAGACCATTAAAATTAAATCTCGAAGAGAGTACTAAATCTTGCCAAGACAACGACTGTATCAATTACAGAAACAACTAGTCCGTGGGCTTAGTGCTTTAGCCCTCCCTTTCAGTAATTTAATTAGCCAACCTCTGAACTAAAATTATACGTTCAAAATTGGCAGAAATTAAAGGTAAACAGTTCAATAATAGAGTGGGTACAGGATTATAAAATCCCTTTCAATAGGACACCACTCCGGTTAGCAAAGTAGAAGACTACATAGGACGGCAAAAAAATTAATTGCAAAATACGCATTCTTGGGGAAAACTAACCTTAAAGATGCATATTTCCTTATCCCTATGCACAGTAGTCAAAAAAGTCTTTAAGATTCGATTTTTGCAACGTACTATACTAATTTAATTATGTTCCATTTGGTTTATGTACAGCTCCATATCTTTTCACAAAACTGAAACCAGGTGTAAGATATGTAAAATTAAAGGGTATAAAAACTGTACTCTACTTAAACGATTGGCTAGTTATTGGTAATTCAAAAGAGAATTGCTTAAAAGTATAAATAAAATTACACAAACATTACAAGATTTAGGTTTTATATAAATTCCGAAAAAAGCGTAGTTATTCCCGCGCAACAATGCTCATTTTTAGGGTTTATACAATAGAAAAGGGACTTACTGGCAGAACAGTCTATTATCTTTTACCATGAAAAATACTTACTCACATCTCCTTGCAGAGAGAAACAACCATTGTGGAAGAAAATTTCCCTGGCTGTAGGGAAATTAGGAAGTTTCCTGGGAAATTAAACTGATTATTTTTTATTGCAAACTATAGAACAGTGAAAAAGGAATCGATACGTATTTTTTATTTTTATTTCCACTAAAGATGAATATTACAAGAGCTATACCAGTTTTTAGTTTTGAATATATAGATATACTATGCATGGTGTGACGTAACAATTCATGTGTATTATGACGTCATAAGCACATTTCAAGGCGTTGTATCTGCCTCATTTTTCGGTTTATGGGGAAAAGAAAAAACGCGTGTTCACTTATTTTTCATGGGCTATAGAAATCAGCAATAATAATAAAAAAAAAATAAAAAATTGATGAAACTTCCTCATTGTCAGGAGAGCTTTTCTACAACAAAGCGTACCTAATGAAGCGATAAAAGTGATTATTTCTTCATTGACAGATAGCACCCTCAAACAATACGGAAATACTTACAATAAATAGGGGAATTTCTGTTTTTCTAAGCGCCAACAAATATATATCAAAACCGTAAACTTATTCTTGAGCTCCTAAACATTCAATTGTCTTCGGGGTCATCCTACTCTACCATGAACTTACACAAATCTGCACTTTCCCTAATATTGAATATTAAACAAAAGACGAAGCGGTTATAAAAAGGTTTCTCAATGGAACACTTAACATAAGACCCCCAAAACCAAAATACTCAATTACTTGGGATTCCTACCCAGTTTTATAGCGCTTAAAGAACATGTACCCTCACGAATCCTTAAATCTACAAATCTAACTTTAAAACTAGTAACACTCTTAATACTAATAAAGGCACACAAATCACGGACAACCCGGAAGTAAAAAATAGACAATATTTTTAAATATGAATACATAATTGAAATCAGATTCCCTGATAAAATAAAAGCAAATGGCTTAAACAGGCTTCAACCTAATTTGATATTACCTTATTTTACTAATCAACCTGAACTATGTATAGCCACACTATTAGAGACTTAAATAGAACGCGCAAAAGGAAAAAGGGTGCTACCAGTCAATAAAAGGCGGAATAGTTCGTTGTATTAGCAGATACAATCGATCGTACCCTCCACTATCTGCAATTGCAGTTGCAGCTAGTGAACATACATTTCTGTTCAAAAACAGAAATTACAGCATTCACAAATACTGTAAATATGCTAATAGATCGTTGCATTTGCAGATGCAATCGATACCATAAGTAGCAAAACCAAAGAAAATTTAATACTCACTCACAAAAAGCCCTATCACCCAGACAGCAGTCAAACCATTAGCAGATGGGTCAAGTTAATACTAAAAGCCAGCAGTATAAACACGGAAATCTTTGGGGCACACAGCACGCGACACGGGGCAACTTCAGCAGCTCAAAGAATGGGAGTTACATTACAAACCATTCAGAAGGCAGCTGGCCCGACAGAAAAATCAAAAGTATTCTCAAAATTCTATAACAAACTTGGCGTGGGTAATCCCACTGGATTTGCATCTTGTTTATTGAACCATAATTTCTAAGGAATCATATAAATATTAAGCTACAATTATAACTTACTTACCAACTTGTTATGGTATAGTATTAAAAATAAGTTAACGGTTAATATCAGTTAAGCGTTAAACATGATATATGTACCTTCATATGTGTGTTATTAAATCTAATGGTTATAAATT
Source organism: Pissodes strobi (assembly GCA_016904865.1). NCBI lineage: Eukaryota > Metazoa > Arthropoda > Insecta > Coleoptera > Curculionidae > Pissodes > Pissodes strobi. The sequence continues at coordinate 2,957 of MU194512.1, forward strand.
TGAATTTTAGTTTATAAAAAGGGACTTCCAAATCTAGGACTACAGAAAAATCGCAATTTTCAGTTAATGTAGATTACATCGCAAATACTTTAAACATCTACAAAGTGTAATGAGGGACGGCGGAGATGCGAAGGATAATTATTACAAGATCAATCGACTTACCTGTAAGGAAGATCGATCGGAATTATCCGAGCATCTCCGCCGTCCCTCATTACAAACCCACCCAGTTTTTACCTTCTCCCTATCACCCCAAATGCAATGTAATCAAAATCTCACGAACCAAAATTGTAATGACGCATCAAGGCGATGAGCTCGAGCGGCCAGGGTCGGCTGAATCACCATGTTTTTAGATAACTTCTTTAAAAATTGTACCGATTGGGAAAAAGTTGTATACTACAAAGTGTAATGAGGGACGGCGGAGATGCTCGGATAATTCCGATCGATCTTCCTTACAGGTAAGTCGATTGATCTTGTAATTATGAATGAATTGCAAGTTAGGTTAGAAGGCGTGCAGCCAAGCTGTCACGAGTTTGAGGAAGTTCAGTTTCGAATAGAACAATTTAGCATTAAGGAGAGTGAATCGGAATCTCGTCCCAAAGAAGCTGAGAGAAATGAGTTCGAAATTAAATATTATAAATTGATCGGCGAAATAAATAGCGTAATAAATAAATACAATAAAGATAAGTCTGATGACAGCAGTAATGGTTCCGTGGTCAGTTCAAGACACAGTGTAGCTGATTTTAATTCGGTACAGTCATTAGTAAAGTTACCGCCCATTAAGCTGCCAACTTTTGATGGCCAGTATGGCAACTGGTTGGAATTTAAGGATTCTTTTATAGCCTTAGTGGCGGGTAATACTGCATTAAACAACATTCAAAAATTTTATTATTTGAGGTCCTCACTAAAGAAGGAGGTTCTTGAAATAATCAAGTCTCTATCGACTTGATTATTTCAAGTGTCCGATGTGAATTATATAATTGCATGGCAGTTTTTGATAGATCGATTTGAAAATAAAAAGTTAATAATTTACAATCATATACGTGCGATATTTGAGTATTCTTGTTTAATAACCGAACCGTATAGTGACTTGCGTAATTTGTATGATTGTGTCACAAAAAATTTACGTTCTCTTTAAGCTTTGGGGGAAAACACAGATGCTTGGGATCGGCTGATAATATATATAATGTCTGGTAAGTTTGATCCAACTACGCGACGTGATTGGGAAACGTATAAGTATGTGAGTGATTTACCAACAATGAGTGACTTAAATAATTTTTTGAAAAATAAGTGTGAGATACTGGAAAAATTGGAGGTTTCAAATAATAGTGTCGAAACAGGTAAGTAAGCATTTTTAAATGCGATTCTTTTTTGAAATTAGCAATAAGTGACCGAATAAGTGCAGTGAAACAACTTAAACTGTGTTTAAACTGTCTAAGAGAGTCACACCCGTCATGGAAATGTCCGAAAGCAAAATGTTTCAAATGTAGAAAAGCTCATAATACAATCCTACATTGTGAAGATTTCAATAAAAATAATGAACCCTTAAGAATAACAAATGGTGAAAAAATCCCGCTCAAACTGGAATGAATTCAAGAAGCACCTTTCACACACGGAAATAATAACACAGGCCAAAATCAAGACTCTTCAGTGAATTCACATTCAGCAGTTTGCGGTGTTGCCGGTTCTAACACATTGAAGCCTTGTGTAGGAACTTCAGCGATGGATGTCAAGTTACTCGCAAGTGTTGCTTTCAACTGCAATTATTCAGGTGACAAATGGGGTAAGAACAGTTACTGCTCGTGCTTTATTAGACAGTCGCTCGCAAAGTAATTTCATTTCGCAAGATATTTGTAATAAATTAGGTTTGGAACAAATTAACATAAATCATTCTGTAAAGGGTGTAGGCCAACTAATATAAATAAACAAGTACGTTTGACAATAAAGTCACGTGTAAATAATTACAAGAGCAATATTAGTTGTTTAGTTCTTCCTAGAATTATTGATAAATTACCTGTCATGTCCTTTAATAAAGATATTCTTAAGATTCCGTCCAATTTACAACTGGCTGATCCTAAATTTAATGTATCAGCAGAAGTTGAGTTATTGCTGGGATCAACCATATTTTGGTCTATTGTGGGGTCTAATCAAGTCCGCCTTGGATCCGAAATGCCAATAATTTTGCAAGAAACCAAATTTGGATATATAATAGCTGGTAATCTAAGTTTAGATATCACCTCTTTCAATAGGTCAGTTAGTTATTTGAATATTTCGGACTCTGATGGCATGTTGGAAAATAAAATCGTAAAATTTTGGGAAATCAAAGAGATAAATAATAAGGTAAGTATGTCCGAGTCTGAGAAATATCGCGAGAATTATTTTCGTAATACTACGACACGGGATTCAACAGGGAGATTTATAGTCAGGATCCCTTTTAGGGATAATTTAGCTTCGTTGGGTGATTCTCGCAAGATGGCCTTGAATCGATTTCATTTGCTTGAACGAATTCAATAAAAATGCAAGTTTAAAGTCGGAATATGTAGCATTTATGAACGAATATATAAATCTTGGTCATATGTCAGAAATTGATGATATAGAAGATGAGGGATATTATTTACCTCATCACGCGGTATTAAAAAATTGTAGCCTCACTACTAAATACCAGGTAGTATTTGACGCGTCGGCAAAAACAACAAGTGGATTTTCACTTAATGATGTCCAATTTAGTGGTCCTACCCTACAGCAAGATGTTTTTTCTATTTTGGCTAGGTTTCGCATTCACCAGTATGTCATGACCGGCGATATAGCTAAAATGTATCGTCAAATACTTATTAATCCTGATGAATTAAAATATCAAAAGATATTTTGGCGGTCACAATCAGAAGAAAATATTAAGATTTTTAAATTAAACACCGTAACCTATGGTATGGCGTCCTCTCCTTATTTGGCTGTTAAATGTTTATTTCAGATTGCAGCTGAAAATGAAGCAAAATTTCCTGTAGCTAGTAATATAATAAAAAGAGATTTTTACATGGACGATTTGTTAACAGGTTCTAATTCAATGACAGAATTGTTAGAAATTCAAAAGGATATCGTGAAGTTATTGGCTAGTTATGGTTTTGAACTTAGGAAATTTTTGTGCAATAATAAAGAGTTGCTAAATCAGTTTGAGACCAATAAAGGTTTAGATGCTAGTATACTTAATATAGGGTTAAACGAGCAAAATAAAACCCTAGGAATATACTGGGACGCTAGTGATGACTCTATTAGATATAAGATAAATATTAATAATAATTGTTGTAACAATAAAATAACAAAAACGTACTATTTTATCATTAATTTGTCAAATTTTTGATCCTCTAGGTTTACTGGGTCCAATTATAATAATTGCAAAGCTCATAATTCAAGAACTTTGGATATTAAAATTAGACTGGGATGATGAGATTCCTCAGAATCTGTTAAATACATGGGCATCATTTTATAGTAATATTTTCGTTATCAAGGATATAAAATTCCCAAGGTGCATAATAATTGTTTCACAATACGTAAATATTGAGTTGCACGGTTTTTGCGATGCTTCAATAAAGGCTCATGGGGCGTGCATCTATTTACGGTGTTTAAGTGCTGATGGAAAATATTACTTAAGTTTGCTATGCGCAAAGTCACGTGTGGCCCCATTAAAGCAAATTAGTCTGCCTCGTCTTGAATTGTGTGGTGCACTATTACTCGCAAAATTGACAAATAAAATTTTGGATGTATTGAGAGTTAATTTTAATAAATTATATTTTTGGACTGACTCAACAATAAATTTGTGTTGGATACGAAATGAGTCTAGCAAATGGAAAACCTTTGTCGCAAACAGAGTAAGCGAGATTAGGTCACTTACCAACTTCCAAAATTGGTTTTATGTTAAATCTGGTGAGAACCCCGCCGATCTATTATGTAGAGGATCGACTGTTGTAGTTTTTAATAACTCTAAATTGTGGTGGCATGGGGCTGAGTGGTTTTTAATAAATAAAGAAAATTGGAATGCGACTGTGTCTGACCATGAAATCATGGATATACCTGAACAGAAGAGTGTCCCTTGTTCTATAATCAGGTATAATAATGAGATAATATTTTTATTGCATAAGTTTTCTTCTTTTTCAAAAACTCCAAGAGTATTGGTATATATTTTACGTTTCGTGAGTAATATTAGGCTAAAATATATTGACAGAATTTATGGTCCACTGCTTCCCGAAGAACTTGAAGGAGCTTTAAATTTAATGATAAAAAATTTACAAATAGAAAGTTTTCCTCATGAATATGCTAATTTAAGTAATAAAAGGGAAGTAAATAAATCAAGTAAAATTTTGTCTCTTAATCCTTTTTTGCAAAACGGTATAATGAGGGTAGGTGGTAGAATCAAAAATTCAACGCTACCTTTTGAGAATAAACATCCAATAATTTTGCCCAGTAACCATTTTTTGACTAATCAAATCTTAAGGCAAGAACATGAACGTCTACTTCATTGCGGTGTGCAAAATTTGTTGCACGCAATTAGAGAAAGGTACTGGCCTATATCTGGTCGAAATGCCTGCAAAAATATAATTCGACGTTGCGTTAAATGCTTCCGTGTGGTTCCAAGAGACTCTAGCTACTTAATGGGTACCTGAAGTACGAGTTACTCCTAATAGTGTTTTTTTGAATGTCGGTACTGATTATGGAGGACCATTTTCCCTAAAGGATAGACAGACTCGCGGTGCTAAAATTATTAAGGCTTATATGTGTATATTTGTATGTATGAGCACTAAAGCCATACATATTGAATTGGTGTCCGAACTGACCACGCAAGCATTCTTGGCCGCATTAAATAGATTTGTGAGTAGACGTGGTAAACCAACTAACGTTTACTCAGATAACGGTTCAAACTATAGAGGGGCAAATACTGAACTCTCTAAGATTTACCATTTTTTGACAAATCAATCAGAATTTATCGCTAATAAAGTGGCGTCTGAACATAATATAAAATGACATTTTATACCCGCCTCTTCTCCAAGCTTCGGCGGACTTTGGGAAGCTGGCATCAAGTCAGCAAAAAGTCACATTAAGCGCGTTATAGGCGAAAATCGTTTAACCTTTGAGGAATATGCTACTATATTGACACAAATTGAAGGTATACTAAATTCGCGTCCGCTATCTCCACTTACTCAGGATCCGGACGACATATCAGCGTTAACACCAGGACATTTTTTGATCGGCAAACCTCTCACTAGCCTTCCAGAAATTAATCTAACGAAGGTTCCAGAGAATCGTCTCACCAAGTGGCAGCATCTGCAATATATGATGCAGCATTTTTGGCGTAGATGGCAAAAAGAATATTTGTCGGAGTTACCAATTCGCTTGAAATGGTGGCAGAATTCCGCAAACTTCATCAAGGTTGGAACATTAGTGTTGATTAAAAATGACAAAGCGCCGCTATGAGCTGGCATTTAGGAAGAGTTATTGCCGTACATCCGGGAAAAGACGGAATTGTTCGCGTAGTAACCTTAAAGGTAGACGGTGGCGAGATAAAACGGGCAATAAATCGCGTATGTGCGTTGCCAATTGAGTAAAATTATAGTAATCATAGTTAACTGATAAAAGCTGAGTAAATAGTAAATGTTAATTTAATTACACCATATCATTTTCTCTTGGTTATTTTGAACTGTTGTAGTATAAGTTCACAAAATAAACAACTAATTGGTTGTTTGTGGTATAATTCAATAATGTTACTTACTATAGCATTTTTAATTTACATTAAACGTTATTAAACCCCAATTAAATATCTACTATATTTAAACATAATGATTTGTGGTTAAGTAGAAAACAGTGATATGTTAGAATTAAATATAATATATGTATTTTTTGTTGTTGTTTTATCTGAACTTGAGATATTAGATTCTCTTACATGTTAAATAAATCGATACTAGTTTAAGATAACTCTACTAATGTGCAATTATGTAATTTGGTCCATTAAGTTCTTATGTAAGATTTTTAAAGTACTAAGGTACTTTCAAGGCGGGCGGTATGTTTAGTCCAAGAAAAAAAAACGTTGTTGCGAAGCGACGGCATTATTGTTATTAATTTAGATGCGATGGCATTGTTGTTATAATTTCGAAGTTAGTTAAAAATAAAGAGATACAGTCCACAAGTTCATTAATTTTCAATTTAACAATAGATATGTTGAATTTTGTTAACGTACAGAGTTTTCCCGTATATTTTAGCATCCACTTAGTCTTTATTTTTGGAACTAGAAAATACTTTAAAAAAACGTTAGAGGGTTCTTCCTAAACCGCCAGGTTCCGTTATCAAACCCATCAAATGATAATCGTAGAACTGTCAAGAAATACCAACTTTTGTTTTTTTTTAATGAAAGACATTTTTGTTCTGATTTTGGATATTGGAGCAGTTTTAAGCTCGCGGCGTTTGAACATATTCTTCAATTTATGAAGGATTTTTGTATTACTGACTTATCAGACTGCTAAGACAGACACCGATCCAAATATTGCCGTTTTCTCTTTTTATTGTAACAAATTTCTAGGATAAATGTATCTGAATTCACAATGTGATTCTTTTATCTATACTGAGTGCTTATGAATGTTTTGTGGCTCTCATTCTTAATCTTTATTTGGAAAATGTCATTGTTTGAACTATGAATACTTTTTCAGGGTTTCTCCTAGAGAAATAATCACAGAAAATGATCCGCTAGGGGCCTTTCAACAACCTATAAATGAAGTAAGTCAATATCATGTCAAGGTAAATAATTCTGTCCTGAATGCCGAAATGAATCCCGTCCTTAGCGATGAACCAGTGCTGTTTAGGAATTCCGTCCAGAGATCCGCCACTTTCGAAGGTAAACTTTGATATCTAAAGTCTTAATTTTTTAAATTGTTCATGATTTTTTTATTCCTTGATTGCTAATCTGAAAGGATTTTTCCTCGATTATTTTTTTACTTATTGGTACACAATGAGATGAAACGTCTATGAACTACAAAAATATGAGTTATTTATTTACCATTAGGTAATGTAAGGCTGAAAAGCAAATTATCATGGTTTTTCTTTTGGATATGAAAATTAATAATGGTCATGCTAAAGTCAGCGACACTAATAAATCGGAGATATTGTTCTATAGGTATAGGAGACGCTTTTCTAGGGTAGTTTTCATCAAGCATACTTAGTAATGAGTTTATTTAATAGCCCGTAGAAAAAGTGAAAAATTCTTATAGGTTTTTATTGTTTGAGACGGAGGAGTTATTATTTTTCTAACAAATGCACAAAGTGATATTTGCCTAACGCAATAACAGTTGCGTAGTTTGGATATGTTTTAAGTGCGGGAAAGACGCTTTCCGCACATGTTAGGAACAATATTTTTTTTTGTTTGTAGTTTCTTGCTGACATGGAAACGGAGGACAAATCTGATATCAGATAGGTAGTCAAAGTCAACAGGTGCACCTATTGTTGCTTGACATATAATCATCATTTAGCGTTATATACGATACTTAAAAAATATGATTTTTCTGAACTGAAATATCGAGAATTACAACAAAATTTAGGAAAAAAGAATAAACTAGGACGTGAAATAGCTTTTCACGTTGCATAAAATAGTCTACAGTTACTAAACTGCATATAATTTACCTTACCTATGAGCTTTTTAAGTTGTTCTACTTTTCCACACTGCGAGCGGAAGAGTATCACTTTGCGCACGCTCGTATGTTTGAAATATCATTCAAAATATTTTATTCAAGGGGCATTTGTTTTATTAAAATTGATCTTGATTGATCCTAAAGGTTGTCATATTTTACATACATTTTGTCAGTGTCAAATTGACTCGCGTCTATACACAGGAATATCACTTTGGCTTCCTGGCTTCCGCATACGCAGAGTACGGGTGCGTTCGTTTACAAGCGTCTAGGACTTCGCCCATCGCCCTTCGCTCGCACCGGGGCGCCACCAAACAAAACTAACCCAAACTAACTCAAATTAAAAAAAAGAAGTAAACATACTCCTAAAAAAATTAGAAAAAAACATGCATTGCCACCTTCGGGAATCGAACCCGAGCCGCTCGCATGACAAGTAGAAGCTCTACACCACCAGACCGCTTGAGAAGAATTCGCTGCACCGCAAAGACATGGGTAATTCTGCATGCGGAAACCAGGAAGCCAAAGTGATATTCCTGTGTATAGACGCGAATTGTCAAATTGTCCTTATAGTGTTAAAAAAGTCCAGTATAAGTGTCAAAGTATACGGGCGTGAAAATCGCGACGGATTGTTCGCAGCGTATTTTACGTTTAACCCGAAACACGGTATAAATAAAATAATTTGAAGAGAAGCAGAGAAAAAATACGGAAAGTGTTGAACTAATTCCGGAATCTATCCAGAAAAGAGTAGCAGAATCACTAAATGTGTGCATAAGAACTGTGCAACGGGTTGTTAGGGAGGAACGCACGATATTTCGGCGAAAAAATGTTAAACAAGAAAGAGACAAACTGCAAAAACTCATGATTTAAACGAGTTCTGAAAGATGGATATAAGAAATTGAAAGTGCGACGTCTATAGGGTGTTCCAACTGTATTTATGAAAAAGTTCAAAGTAACCGTATATTTTTTCAGTAGTATTCAAAAATCTTACCAAAAGGCAATTTGAACCCGAAACAAAAGACTTGTGCCATGGATATATAGCATTTTTAAACGAAACATCCCGTTTTTATACGATTTTTGAAAAAGTCGCATTATTTATTTCTATTATGGTGAAAAGCCTTAAGGCGATAGCTCTTTTTAATTTTTTATCGTTAATATTTTTATTGCAACCTAATTAATTTAATATGTTCATAGGTAATGCAGGTATAATCACCTTTAGTAATTCCTTCAAACAGGGCTGCATCCATCGGAGGTAGAGGGGCAGTTGCCTCCCAGGTAATGGGACCGAGAAGACGTTTTAGATGTGCAATTAAGTCCCATTTAATTCGCTACCTTTGATGAATCAGACAGGGAATTTTAATTTTAGGTCTTATTTTTCCAGTTTTAGCTTGTTTCGATGTTTTTTATATTTTGCCGAACTTAGCTTTATTTTAGTGCTTCTGATAATTTTTTTTTGACAAATTTCAGATTTATTAGGTTACCGTTTACTGTAATCTTTCTTTGCTCATGTGCAAAATAGTTTATTCAGCACCAAAATATAACTGTAGTTGATCCTGTTCAAACATTTATTAAAATATGAATTTTAAAAGAACATATTGGCGATAAGTTTTCTAACTCTTATATCAAATCTCAACTACGGTTGACACAATCGTTGTGCACCGTTAAAGTTCTGTGAAAGACTATTAAGCATTTTTGCCATCAAAAGTTGATTCAGTCAATTTTTAGAGTTTATATCATAACCGCTTGCCTTTTATGAAAGCGCTTTAAACGAATTGTCGTTTCACATGAAGACTGACGATCATCAGCACACCGCCAATTGGCATGTATGTCCACAATTTTATTGGCTTTATTTAAAGTGATAGTTTTCACTTAGGTACCCGTTTGAGAACACGTGCGGCCCGTCGCACAGAGGTAATTTTTGATAAACTACTAGGAAATATTTCAAAATTTATAAGTTGCTTTCAACGATTTTTGTATATGTTATCTGAAAGACAATACTCTAGCTAAGCGCTTTCCAGATTTTTATTAGATTCCGTTAATCGAGTAGGCCGTGGTGACGTAACAAACAAAAGTCAACGCCATCATAATTTTCCGCGTCATTAAACAAGTATTCCTTGTCATATTCAAAGTGTCTTAAAGAATAATTTGCTGTTTATCTTTGAAAAAGACGTTACCGTCGAAACACGTGTCATGTTTAAATAAAGTTAGTGGAAATCTTTAAGTGGTTTACTTATGTAGGTGGTTCTTGATATTTTTGGTGTTGTTTATTAAATTTGGGTAAGTACTACTTATTTTTAGTAAAATTTAGAAATAAAATAGCCAAATTAGACGATCAATTTTTTTTTTGAAGATATGTGCCCATAAATCTAAATAAAACAAGTTAATCAGGGTGCATGTATCGGTGTTGGCCCGTGTTTTCCCTAAATCATATATTTTCAGTTAGCTGCACTCAAACGCTGTTTAATAAGCTAAACCTCATGTGCCAGGAGTTGCCAACAAATATGGAACTTGTTTCAGATATCATGTCATTCACAAAAAGAGAGCTGTTCACCGTTTGGTCTCAAGAAAAATCAGTAAGCGCGAAAAATGCTGCAGTATTGGAGTATGTTATCAATAACCTTAATTTGAAAGAATGTCGTGATGCAGAATATTCAAAATAAAACAAACTATCAATTCTTTTAATAGTGCAGTATCGAAAAAGTGCAGAAATAGTAATCGAGGACAAAAGCTATTGGAAGAAAGTGAAAAAGAGTGGCTTGATGGAAAAATCACATTAAGGGAAACTTTGACTTCACCTAATCCTCCAAGTAAAAGAAGAGGCCGACCAAGCAAAGAATTTCAAGAACTTGGCGAAAAGACTAAAAGACAAAGAATTTTGCCGCTTTTAGAAAATTATCAAAGGGAAGAATTGTCATTTGCTATGCGTAAGAGTCTGGAATCGCCTGGGCGCAGAGATGCTTCACGATTAGTCCAAGAGGTTTCCGAGTACTCTCCGAATAGGGCAACACAGATAAAAAAAAAGCCTATCAATCACCAAGCATGCTACCAGTGAAGTATACACCAGAAGAAGCTTTGGCATTGTATGTTGATGCAAGATTAACAAAAGAATCGTACTTATTGATGCAACAAGGGGCTAAAATACGAAACGTGAATATCTATCCAAACTACAATATCCTTTTGGAAGCTAAAAATAAATGCTTTCCTGATGAAAATTTTATCATAGTTTCCGATACAGCGGCGGAAGTAAAATTACAGCAACTTGTTAATCATACAGTTAATAGGATTATGGAAGTGCAAAAGAGTATTTTTGAAGACCGATCATTAAATTTTTCAGATATTACAATTTTCTACAAGTGGGGGTGCGATGGCAGTGGTGGACATTCTACATAGAAACAGGGATATTGTAAACAAGAAGACACTTTCGCAACGGACGATTCCAATTTGTTTTCAGTGTGTCTTGTTCCATTACAAATAACCACAGACTCAGGCCACATCTTGTGGCAAAAGCCACGTCCTTCACCTGTACGATATTGCAGACCCGTTAAAATTCTATTCGAAAAGGAGACTGTCGAACTATCAAAAAGGGAAATTGAAAACGTGAAAAACCAAATCAAATGCATCCAACCAAGTAAAATTACGTTGGTTAATAAAGAAATGCGTATCAACCATGATTTTGAGCTCACGATGATAGACGGTAAAATGTTTAGTGTAGTAAGCGGTTCCTCCACTCAAACATGTGGCATATGTGGCGCAACGCCAAAAATCATGAACAATCTTGAAAAAATTTGGAGCCTTGTGTCAGATCCTTCAATGTATGATTACGGTATTTCAAGTTTACATGCTTGGATCAGGTGTCTTGGGTGTTGCCTTCATATCTCATATCGAATCCCTGTACAAAAATGGCAGATACGGGGCCAGGATGAACAGAATCAAGTGAAGGAAAGAAAGGAATATATACAAGAGCAAATTAAAGTACAAATTAATTTACTGGTTGACGTTCCCAAACAAGGACACGGCACAACCAATGATGGGAATACCTCATCAAGATTTTTTCGAACCTATGCATTAACGATAACAGGATTAAACGAAGATTTTTTGAAACATCTCTATGTGATTTTAACAACAATTTCTTGAGGATATACTATTAATATAGATGCCTTCTCACATTACTGTAAAGAAACAGCACAAATGTTTGACTCTCTATATCCTTGGTACAATATGCCCGCCTCCCTTCATGGCATATTAGTTCATGGTGCTGATATAGTTAAGGTTGCCTCTTTGCCTATAGGAATGTTTTCCGAAGAAGCTCTCGAATCTCGCAATAAGGACTTGCGAAGATATCGAGAGCTTTATAGCAGAAAATTTTCTACAAAGGATACAGTGAGAGACATATTCACCTGTCTCATGGTTTCGTCTGACCCTCAAATTTCGTCTTTGTCTAACTGTATTGGTACTCGTTCCACAAAAGCCCCACTAAATGCAGATGTGATTAACTTGCTTAAGTAACCAAATTTTAACAATAC